>JAUMHN010329093.1:0-17995 GCA_032360265.1 Heliamphora ciliata | reverse complement strand
TTTGTGAATGTGCCCGTAAACATTCAGATAGCTCAAGTGGAATCTTGAAGCTTGTAAAGGCTTGGAATACGCCCGAAAGTATTCTGAATAGTGGAAATACTCAAGGAAGATCTTGAGAAGTTGATGTAGGTTAGGATAAAGCCGAACCACTATAAATCCCTAGTGTCTGGTTCTATTTCTCTATCCCTTATCTTTTTATAGTTGCATTGATTATATTCTTGCATACATTTCCTTATTACAATACTAAAATATTTTTGAAAAGATTTTAAATTCTTTTTTTATAAAAAAGACCCAATTCACCCCCTCTCTTGGGTTGCCTAGATCTAATAAATATCCCTTGGAGAAGATATTAAAAAGACAAGGAAAGACAAATGAAGACGATGTAACAAATGTGAAAGCATTGACAAATGCATCTAAAGGAAAACTGGTTGTTGAGCTTGATAACTTCGCAATGCGGAACCCAAAAAGAAAAAATAGCGTCCAACCACTAGATGTAAACTCTATTGTATATGCAGACTGTGCGACGAGGATAAACTGGAAATTAAGAAGTTGTAGGAGGTTGGGGACGTGGGGTAAAATAATTAGCACTTTAAAATTTCTCATTTTTTCACAAAAACTAATTGAGAGATTTCACAGTATCTTTCAAATTCCTGCGCGGTATAGTTACAAAAATCCGAAGTTTTCTTTACAAAAATTCTAAGTTTTTTGTGTACGTTATCAATATCTTATGTGCAGTGGAAGACTTCCAAGCATACCAATACCATATTTATTGAAGACATACACGCTCTTTTCAAAGAATCAACTGAAGGTATCGGAATCCCAAGATCCAATGATATTGCATGTGAATCAAATCAAACGCGGTGCGCAACAAGAACAATATACAACAAAAAATTATACTACGTTGAACCGTCCGAATGGACGGGGAAACCGTCTAGGCGAAACCTATACGAAAAAATCCTAGATTTTCACTGAACACCGAAACAGAAACCTGGTACACCCATAAGGCGGTATATGGATTGTACCTGTGTGATCCCTCTGGTTTGATTACATTTCTGTTCTTACACTTGAATCCAAAGATCAACGTGGCAGATAATCGGCAATCTTTTCTCCACTCAGATCTTCTGTTATATTCCCAAATGCCGAAACACGAACTTAGTGTGGGCTTAGATCCTTCGTGTTGCAAACCCTGTCTTACTACCTTCTCCTTTTTCTCTAATTTTCACAACACGTGGAAACCCTAAGGCATATGAGAATATCTGATATGATACGCGTGCTGGCGGCCAGAGTTGTAATGACGTATATGTAGGCTATAGCAGGGACCTAAGGAGCAAATAAGATACGAACATCTAATATAATTAAGAAAATCCACTTCAACTCAGAAGAAATTTCTTAAAATATAAATTATAAATCGTACCACTAAACATTTTGTAATTGTACTCCCAGCCTTATTTTCAAAACTGAACTTTTGAGCTTCTGTTATTAAATACTTATTATTCTTCCCACGTTAAATTTACAGATACCCATCGATTAAATTAAATTACTGATAATTATATTTGATTAACCTCTTTCATAATTACTTAAGACATTCTGTATAACTTATTTGATATGTCAGATTATAAAATCCACCAATAGGGTTTAACATAATGAAAACTTATAAGGTTCTTTAAGGAGGTATTATCAATCCTTATTCGGTACATGAATGCCTTCAATAATTAATATCATCTGAAGGGGTGAATTAAATTCGCTCGACCCTACGGGCTCGGGTCTGAACCGTGGGCTTTGACCCGTCCGATCGAATGGGTGAGATGCAAAGGTGCGACCCTAAGGCAAATGTGCGACCCTAAAGCCGAGGTAGTCCAAGAACAACCAACCCGATGCTATCTGGGGCATCTTGTCCTTGAGTGCTCCCTAAGATAGCGACCTGGGGGCATTAAATGAGATTTGACCGAAGTCGTACAAGCATTAAACGTGATTATGCTTGTGCTGTACCACATTTAATGCGATTGGACCAGAATATATCCACTGTCGAATGCGATTTGGCTGAGATGCCAACAGATTTCATGGAAGCTCGGCATAGGGTACGGACCGAAATAGGAGCATTAATGACAACAAGATCGAGTCAGGTCTGTCACCCTGCAATCGTCATTTCTAGAGGTGGCAGAGCCATACATAGGGAGGTGGGTAAGCCAAACAGTCATCATTAGAAACGTGGGGGAAAGAGAAGATCTTTCCCTATAAAAGGCAGGGTCTAAAGGGCAAAAGGTAAGCATAATCAAATTTTCACTAGAATAAACTCTGTCAAACTACCATTCTGATATGGTCTCTCTCCTGAAATCCTACTTAACTTCGTCATCGGAGTGGTTTCTGGCAGGTTGCCGCCGGCCAGCTCACGTTTGTTTTTCTTTGTAGGGATCAATACGTTGGCGGATATGATCGGGCTGGGTTCAACGATTCAATAAATATAATTTACGGGTATTCCCTCGTACATCACCCATATAATTAATGTCGTTATCCAACTCACAAGGATTATTGGTCCATAAAAGATCGCACCATTTAATGAATCAAAATAACAAATATTAAATATACGTGTTTAATAATTATTTCGGTAGTAAGAGCATAAGCATTCATAATAACAATGGGGTGTAAATTATTTTATATAATCAGTATAGAAATAATTACCCCAACGTGGTACTATTCATTAACTCACAAAGTGTACTTGTACAATGTGTCGGAACTATCGCCAAAACTATACCGTTTCCCGTAATCAAAACATGTCTACTAAAAACTACACTACAGTCATACCGATGGTGTGTTCAATTTCATCTATGACTGTGAACCATAAACTTTTATTCTACAAGAACCAATAATATGGTATTTCGTGTGTAAGTCGAACTCTACACACCAGATTAACTACTGCATAGAATAAAAAACACCCGTGCACAATAATAAAACGCATACATTGCTCATACAGATTCTCATTAAAATGAAAATAAATTTTATTAATCAAATATCAAAATTCAATACACGATTTTTAGTATACAACTCTAACATCAGCTACAACAAGCAATGCAAAGTAAAAGTTATCCCTCTTTTAACTGAAAAATTTTGCAGACTATTGGACTCCAATATTACCTACAATTATGAACTGTGAATATTTCGTGATAAAAAAATATAGTTAACCATTTGTTTTTTTAGGAGGTGATAAAGAACAATTCTCCCAACGCTAGAGAAAGAATGTTTGACAAGCATATACTGTCTGCGATGGCATTCCTTACATGCTATTTACAATCTACTTTGCTAAGCATTGGACATTGCTAACACCTGACCAAGAAGAGAGCTTTTGGAAACATAACAACTCCATCCGACCAAGAAATGGGAGAGATCGTCATTTAGCAGACGCAAACAAAGTGGTAGGATATGTTATTCAAAAAATAAATATTTGAAATGATAAGATTTTTATATTACAACTTAGAAAGCTTACCCTTTCTTTTAAAAATATGCAGAAAACATATCTTCATCGTTATGTTAAGGAAAAATCACGTGGTTTTCTTAGCACACAAGATTTTCTGTAAATTATAGAATGCGTTGACAACAGTCCACAACAAACTCATGGCTCGTAATTAAGTCTCCAACAAGTTCATGAATCATATGCTTATTGCACTATAATGGCGCATTAACATTTTGCCATTGTCTACCCAAATGCAGGCTCAATCGTGGGATCATTGTGTGCTACATCATCAGGCAATACATCACAAGACTCTAAATCAACAATAGCTTCAACCATGATGATTGTGTGACATTCAAAGCACATATGCTTCATTTGTTTTTGAGTGATCCTCATAAAATAATATGACTATAACTCTTGAAAGTAGATGATAATCCCAATAGTTTGCTTTTGAAACTTGAACTAATGCTTGAACGTATTTCTAAATGAGGAAACATTGCTTACTTATGTACTCATGTAACAACTAATTTTCTCGATTGGTTTTTTCTATCGCAATAGATTGTGTTGTGATTATAATTGTTAATTTTTTATGTTCAAGTCTTAGAGAAGAATGGCATAATTTGTGTTTGTTTGTAATTTTAAAACTGAGGATTTGACTTATTGCGTTAACAAGATTCAAAATAAAACTGAGAATTAATGTCATACAAAGTAGACACTTTGTGGTTGGCATGTTTTAACAGGGAAAAAACAATTTTCTTGTAACCTTAAAATGTTATGATATTGAACCAGAAAATTTGCTTAATTGGCAGTCATTTCATCGTAGCAGTCAAAAAATACGGTGAAAGCATTTGTTGCAGTCATAAAATTCTCGTGTATCATTTGTTGCATGGATAAATTCCTTATTGGCAGTCATTTTAACAAATGAGTACAAATGAAACTATGCTTTTTCTTGAAAGGAAACTTTTGTTGAGGCTAAAGACAAAGATACTTAGATTTTGTACATGATTTATGCAAAAAAACAATTCGGTTGGGCTAGTGTCGAAATACACTCCAGATTAAAAAAATTTTATATCAAACAATCAAAAATAAAATCCAGTAAACTCCCAAAGTTAGTTTAGGATTATACATTTCGAAATCTGGTTGGCTTGATTTCATTTACTCCAACAAACTTTAGTCAACAAGTTTTCGCAGTTTTTAACTAGAAGTCAAATCTCCAAGTCGAGCCTTCTACTGTATTTTCAGATACCAAAACACGAATAAAGCCCGAACTTTGATCTATCGTGTTCTTCAAAATCCCTCTAACCACCTCTTCTTTGATTTTCACAATACGTGGAAACCCTAGACTGATTATGAATATCTGACGATTAGGTTTTATAACAGTATATAAAAAATCGAAATATTCGAACTCTTCTTATTAAATGTTTATTTACTCTCCCCATGTTAAGATTACAGATACCCGTCGATTAAATTAAATTACTGACAATTATATTTAATCGATTTTTTCGAAAAATTCTCAAGACATCCGGTTAACTTATTTGACAAGTCGGATTATAAAATCCACCTGCAAAATTTGGCTCGGTCAAAATTTATAAAATTTTTTAAGAGGGTGTCATCAATCCCGTTCACAGAATGTGGATTCCGTCAATAATTAATATTTATCGTAGAATTAATATCGTTATCCAACTCACCGGTATTATAGATCCGTAAAAGATTGCACTCTTTAATAAATCAGAATAACTAATACTAAATATTTGTGTTTAATAATTATTTCGGGATTATGAGTATAAGCAGTAATAATAACAATGCGGTGTAAATTAATTTATATAGTCAGTACAAAATTAATTACCCAAATGTGGTGCTATTCGATACACACAAAATGTACTAACGTAATGAGTAAGAACAATTGTCGAAACAATTATCGTTCTTCATGATCAAAATAAATCTACTAAAATACTGTGCTATTGTCGTACTGATGGTGCGTCCAATTCCATTTAAGACTCTCTACTTATATTCTACAAGAACCGATAATCTGATCTTTTCTATTTAAACCGAACTTTTCAAACCAGATTAAATACAATGTAGAATAAAAGACACCAATGCACAACATTAAATAAATAATAAAATGCATATATTACTCATTAAGATAATCATAAAATAGAAAAGCTAATTTTATTAATAAATAAAATTAAAGACAAAAATTCAAAATCATAGTTTGCAGTATACATGCCTGACAACTTTCTCAGTTGGTGCACATATAATCAACCAAATTTAGCGAAAAATGTTTTAAAGAATTTGTTGACGTGAGTAATTTCTCGTATAGTCGAATAACTAACAGAACTTCAAAAAAACCAATTTCATTCAACCTCCAATAGATTACAATATAAACATGCTCAACAAAATCACCCAGAGCACAATTAACTAAATGCATAATTTCTCATTTCCATCAAACTACAAAGCATTTAGCACACAGACAATGTATCACTTTATTTCATCTTGCAACTAAAATCAATGCAATTTATATTTCAACTAATGATTACTAACAATCGTAAAATCATGCTTATTACCACAAAAAATACAAACTAACAAACACAAGGCTAACAAAGCTGTTAATGCCTCCTTACAAGTTTCTCAATTGTGGTTGTCATGTTTTGCACTCCTACTGCATCTGATTTGTGTGACCTTTTCTCCTTTTCTTTTTGGGTCTACTTGTTTGTTTCTTAGCAAACGGAGGACGAATAACATTATCTGTTAAGACAAAATTCACTTTCTATACTGTTGGAATGGGTGATATGGGCAAAGAATATGACTCTCTATAGCAATACACATGATAATATTGATCTACAAATGAATCTAAATTTGTAACACTCCTCTGAATTACACACACCACATGAGCATAAGAGATACTATTAAGTTGTCAGTGACGACAAGAATGAGTCATTACACTAATGTCAATTGAAACTGATGGGAGTGAATAAACTTCGAAAACATTATTACGAGATACACAAACAAACCAAGAATATTTTGTACAACCCCCTTAATTTTTCGTCCATTGTCAGACGTATACCCACATTTTGATTACTTGCCTCAAACTTCCTAGATGGCATCTGAATCATCAATCTAACTCTTATCCTATCACCCAATGGAGTAATTAGTAACTGTCACTCCTCTGTTATTTAAGAGTTAAATGATTCGGCACTATTGCTCCACATCTTCTCGTAACAGTAGCAATGAAACTAAGCATTAGGCAAATGTTCCGGAGGCAAATCCTGCACAATTCTATGCATACAATAACCTCCCTCAGTAATCAACTCATACATCAAGTGATTGAATAATTCCACGGTAGGTGCATATGCACATTTTGTAAACGTGAACACTATCTTCTTTCGAAATGCAGTCAGCAGCCCATGCAAGTGGTTTCGTAGATTGGTCTTCAAATGGTACAAAACAAAACCATGATGTGTAGTTGTGAACACCATTGGGAATGCTTCATACAACTCGACATGTCTATTGGATACAAATCTACAATTTATCTCTAGACATAGAATTTTCTTAAGGTTGGTAAAAAACAAATGCCAATTCTCTTCGTTCTTTGAATCAACTATTGCAAAGCATTGTGCGAAAACACCTGCACACACAATAAAACTAGTAAACTGAGATGATGCATGTAAATTTTTGTAAAGTTTAGGTAATAAGAAATGTCAGACTGAAAAATCTCTCATTTCAAACAGAAGGCGCCATTCCTTATCTAATAAGCACAATAACTACTAAACAAAACTGATTTCACAATTAACATTTGCAAATGAATTTATTTTGAACTATAGCAAACGTATAAAACACAAAATAAAAGTTAAAAATTACCTTAATTTCCAATTTTCCCAGTAGCTCCAAGTACCCTAAAATCGGCCATTCATCTGCAAAAGCATACCATCCAAAGACAACAATGGACGACAGAGATTAAACCCCTGGATGCATGCATTGAGGGCAACAAATATTCTTTTAAAATGCATACTTCTCCATCATATTCTAACTCAATACAACTTCCTGAATTGGATTCTTTTTTGGCTTGTACATACCACTTTAGATGCTTGAATGATTCTAATAAATCTTCAAAAACATCCTCCATAACTTTCTCTACAACCATCCAAGCATGAAAATACGTGATATCCACACCGTAATGGCCCTTAAATTCCTTCATCATATCAATTGGTCACTTTAATGGGTTGGTTGTCACATCATCAACAATTGCAAAAGCAACTATGTTCGAGCTGGCGTGTGATTCTTCGTAGAACAAACTATTGCTCTGTATGTATGAATTTCATGATATTTGCGAATGTAAAAATACCCATTGACCGTACACACTCTACCATGAACCTCCCACATGTTAGGGTTGAATATTAAAAATCATAATTTGTATATAGAATGTTTTAGTATTGTTTTTATTTTACTTATAAAAACTATTTTTTTATTTTAATGAGAATATGTATGAATAATGTTTGTGTTATATTATTTATTTAATGTTGTGTATAAGTATTTTTTATTCTTAATAGTAGTTAATCTGGTGTGTAGAGTTCGATTTACATACAGAAGACCAGATTATCAGTTCTTATAGAATATAAGTTTTGGTTCACAGTCTTAGTTGGAATTGGACACATCATCGGTAGGGTTGTAATACAGTATTTTAGTATATCTATCTTGATTATGGGGAACGGTATAGTTCCGACTATAGTTTCGACTCATCGTACTAGTACACTTTATGTGTATTGAACAGCACCGCATTGGGGTAATTATTTTTTTACTAACTATATAAAATAATTCACACCTCATGGTAGATATTAATTATTGACGAAATTCACGTCCCAGCAATGGATTAATGATATACTCTTAAGGAAATTTATAAGTTTTGATTATGTCAAACCTTGCAAGTGCATTTTATAATCTGATATAGCAAATAAGTTAAGCAGTAGGTCTTAGGGAATTATAGGAGATGTCGATTAAATATAATTATTAGTAATTTAATTTAATCAACGGGTATCTGTACTCTTAACGTGGGGAGAATAGTAAATATTTAATAATAGGAGCTTGAAAGTTCGATTTTGAGAATAAAGCCGGGAGTGCAATTATGATTTTTTAGTGGTATGAATTGTAATTTATATTTTTTAAAAATTATTTTTGGGTAGAAGAAGGTTTTTCGTAATTACATTAGAAACTCGTGTCTTATTTACATTTTAGGTTTCTGTTATAACCTATATATATACCATTATAACCCTGGCCGCCATAACACCTATGATACATATCATTCAGTCTCCTTAGGGTTTGCGCGTGTCAAGAGAACCAGAGAAAAATGAGAGGTAGCTAGACAAGGTTTGGAACAAGAACGACTAGTGTCCACACTCTATTCTTGTTTTCGTGTTCGGGAATACAACATAAGATTTAAGCAGAGACAAGATTGCCAGTTCGCCGCGTTGATCTTGAAGCTTCAATCTCTCAAGTGCTAAAATGTGATCAAATTAGAGGGATCACACAGGTATAATCTCCATTTCGCCTTGTGGCTGTACTGGGTTTCAACTTTTAGGGTTCAGGAAAGACTAGGGTTTTTCCATTCCAGTTTTGTTGGAACTGTTTTCCCCATTTGTTTGGACGGTTCGGCGTAGTGCAATTTTTTGTATGTTGTAGATCCTGTCTCGCATCATGTTTAATTCGATTCATATGCACTATCATTGTTTCTTAGGATTCTGGTCCCTTCACCACATACATCCTTTGTTATCTTTGTGATAATATTGAGCAATTACCCTTAACTTGTCATTCTTTACATAATGAAACTCAAAATCACCCTTGATTGCAAACCACTTGTTGCAAAATAGTATGAAATATCGTCTCATAACACATTATTTGATCTATCCTCAAAGTAGTAATGTACTCCCGTATTTGCACAACAAAATGCAAGTGTTGTTCATCTACAACAGTGAAACATTACACATAAAAAATGAACATGTCGATCACATAATCCAATGCTTATACTACAATTTTTATTCCAATGTAGCAAGTTAAAGTTATCCACGGTTAACACATTGTTCGATCTACCAATAGTTAACAACACAAAATCTAAGCTACATGAAGCAACTGCTTCGTGATTGGTTCTTACCTCATCAAAATTTATTTGCAATACCAAATATAATGAAACAAAAAAGACTACAAAAATATGAAAATGTCACAATATCTATATACCAAACATATATATATATATATAATTTTTAATATGCCTATTCACATAATCTACGACAAAACATGCCAATGCATTTAAGTCACAATTGATCAAATAAACTAGATTGAATATCAGTTCTTATCCACCAACAATAAAACATGTCAATTCTTATAAGTTATGATAGGTCAAATAAACTAGATTCAATATCAGCTCTCATCCATTGACATTTAATTTATAGTGATGAATCAGCATTTTGAATCTACAGACATTGAATTCGTCAATCAGATATTGCTTTGAATTTGCTCTACATGTGATTTACGGTAACATTAGAACTGAATCTAGTTTTTGCGCAATTCATCGATGTTCAATTAGATTTTAAAAACCCGTTAATTTTGCAAATCTGTGATCCCTACCGAATAAAAGTTTCCAAACGTATAAACATGTAATTACAATATATACATATTATAATCATACAAGGGTACAATTATCATACTCGAAAATATTATTTTAAAATTAGGACCTGAGCTTAAAAAAATTTACTACTTGGACTAATCATTCTACATATCTTATAAAAAGGACTAATAATTAATTAATTCTTAATAAAACTCCAGAAAAAATGAAAAAAAAAACTTTGAAGAAAATCTTATTTTTAGCATTTTGTTATTGCTTATTCTTTACAAAACACTAGGAGTGGGTATCGTGTCGTGTCGTGTCGTGTTCGCGTCGTGTCGTATTGTATTTATGTCAAAAACTTCTCAACACCAACCCTACCCCATTTAGCTAAACGTATCATTTATCGTAACGCTAACACTATCCGCTTATAAATGTGTTAACCTGTTTACAACTTATTCAATAACCTGATTAAGAACAAGTTTATATTTTTAATTTCATACATATTTCAATCATAAAGTTACATAAATTATAATAAATAAAAAAACTCCAAACAATCTGCAAAGAGTATTTACATAATTCGATAGAAAAAAAACAACATCAATCCATGCATAAAAAACTCCATAGTTCAAATAATTAATGAAAAATATTTACAAAAAATCAACTATAAAAACGTCGCCATAATAGTAACAAGTTTGTTAGAAAGTCAAGAACTCCAAAAATCTTACAAGGACACACTAACTATTTCTTGCAATAAGAATAAATCATGCATATCCTTAATTAACTTTTTGATCCGATGCCAACACCTAATCCGTTGCCACCCAAGTACAACACATCTCAGTACTGTATGAGACTCCGCTATAAAATACAAGATCTCATTGACAATAAGATCATCCCACCTCTATCTGCACCGAATGTCACAACTGGATTTTAGATTCTTATAATTTGCATGATTCGAGTCTCGATTCAAGTCAGAGTCTTGTAAGTTTTTGCTTTGTTCTTATCAGTTGGATGTCGAGTACGAAGGCATGTCTGTCTATGCACCCTCTTCTTTTGCTTTCGATTTTATAATCACTGCTCTCTTTGATATCAATAAAATAAACGAAGGTTATGATTATTCTGCTTTGTTTCATTTATTTTGTATGCTTTCTGATGATTTTAAATTCGAAGGAGATGTCCCTAAAAAATTAAAAATTTTAATTAAAAGAGAAGAAGATATGCGTATCCAACCTATAACTGAAGAGATCTTGTCAATTAATCTGGGTAATGAAACTAATCTACAAATTGTGCAAATCGGTTCTTTGTTGTCTTCAGTTGAACGTGAGCAATTAATAATTTTATTAAAAGAATTCAAATACGTCTTTGCATGGTCCTACGAGGATATGCCCGGTATTAATCCCGATATTGTCTAACACCATATTCCTTTATATCCCGATGCTAAACCAGTAGGGATGGCCATGAGGTGGGTTTTTTGCTGGGAATGCATAATCTGCCCCCGCCCCCACATCAGGTAGGGTTTTTTTACCCCGCACCCGTATCATCGGGTAACCCAAAATCCACGGATAGCCCGAATATGCTGTCACATTTTGCTATGCAATTTAAAAGATGAAAAATATTAAAAATATTTATAAAAATTTTATTATTTTAATGTAAAACAAATTATAATAAATAAACATAAATATATCTCATTCAAAATATTCAAAAAAAATATAAAACCAACCTAATAATAAATATTTGAAACTAAATCAGGCATTTAAGTTTACAACACATACTTGGAAGTTGGAACAAACTTTCAAATGTTAAAGTTTATAAACCCAAAAATAATCAAATGACAATTATAAAATCTAAACTATTCGTAATCATCACTTTCTGCAACATTTTCCTCTCATTGATCATCATAGTCATTGTGTTACCTTCCACCATAGTTAAGGAATCTACAACAATTAAAAAAAATAATCAATAACCTACAACAAATAAAATCTCAATTCTCAAGTATATTCTTGGAACAAACTAATTTCAATTATTAAAATTTACAAACCCAAAAATCATCATGTAGAAAATTATAAAATCTAAACTATTCATCACTTCCTACGACATTTTCTTCTCCATGATCATCATAGCCATCTAGAATTGATTGAATTATTCTACCTTCTACCATAGTTGAGGAACTTACAACAATTTTAAAAATAATCAATAACTTACAACAAATAAAACTCAAACTTTATTTCAACGATTAAATAAATAAATTATTTAGTAACATTTAATTTCTCTCCATAACCAATTTTGTATACACATCAATGCCTCCACTATCTTTAAATGAAGTCGGCTACGGTGTGGAGTCAACAATCTCCCACTAGTGCTAAGGGCAGATTCTGAAACAACAGTTGAAATTGGAATAGCCGAATATCCCTTGCAATGTATTGCAAGATCGGATACTTTAGTCCATTTGTTCTCCACTAACCCAAAGTATCAAAGTCATGTGTTCTTGGTAACACTCCATTCTCAATGTAATGATCCAACTCCATCTTGATATTGGCTCTCACTCTATTACAACTAACAATTTTATCAAAACTAGAGAGAGAGTCTTTTATCCCAAATTGAGGACCTTCTACCACATTGTGAGATGAAAAATTATCACTACTTGACCCATTATCCTTTTCCTTAGAGTTGTATTCCTCAAGCAAGTTGTAACAAATGTCCCTAATCTTATCAATTTCGTCATTAGCTCTTTCATCATAAATCATAGAAAAAACCATTCCAACAACTTCATCTTATATTTTGGATATAAAACCGCAGCAACACCCATGATCCCTTGAACCATATTCCAATACTTCTCAAAATTTTCCAACATACTTGACGCCATCTTTCTAATCAACTCATTCATACAAGTGATCCATTGAGACAAAGCAATTTTTAATTCATATATCTTGGAAAAATATATGTTAACCGTAGGATAGGTAGTACCGAAAAATATTGTAGTCGCATTATAAAATAACTCTAACCTCCTACAAATATCTTTTGCAATCTCCCAATTATTCTCACTTGACATGAAACCATAGGACGAATCACGTTGTTTCAAGCAAAAAAAGACATCTTTATAAATCAAAATAGTAGAAAGCATCAAATATTTAGAATTATAACGTGTCTTACAATCAAGAACCAACTCTTTAGTGCATGAAACACTCAAATGTTGGGCGATTTCTACAAATTTTTGCTTTCTTTTAGGTGACGCAGTTCAAAAGACAACACTATCCCGAACTCTCTCAATGCCTTCACCGATGACATGCAAACTATCTTGAACAATTAAATTAAGAATATGAGCAGCACCACGCATATGCAACAATGATCAATCAAGATAAGTGAACTATGTTACAATTTATCCAAGATATTCTTAATCATGCCATCATTTGTAGAACAATTATCCAAAGTCATAATAGACAACTTTTTATCAACATTCCATTCAAGCATGCAATCAACAAGAATATCAGACAAAACTTCCTTTGCTGCAAAGAAGGCACATGAATAAATCTAAACAAATAAATTAAATAATCACAACATGAAATAAGTAATAAGTAATGACAAAAAAATTAAAACATAAAAAAAAAGAATTACCTCATAATTCGGCTTTCTAAATTTCAAGAATCATTTATGTAGTGCGTCGTGACAACCATAAAACCTCGCTTTTTGTTGTTAGAAGTCCACATGTCAGTAATGATTGCAACTCGACTTGAATTTTTCCCCACTTCCATGTAAACACTTTCTTTCTTGATCATATATTTTGAAAATGTCTCTCTTTAGTGTGTTTCTAGAAATCATCATAAACAATGGTTGAAAAGCAACTGAATATTTTTTAAACCCTACGTGCTCAACCATAGTAAGAGAATATTCATGCAAAACAACCATATTAGCAAGCTCTTTCCTTGCTACATCTTCATCAAAATAATAAGGATTAAGACTTGCTTTTTCATCCACTTCGTTTTGTTCATTAACAAAAATTTGTTGCCTCATATCACCAATTTTTTTAAACCTTCGTCTGGGATATTTTTTGAAGTGTTCATGCAAATGACTAGTCCCTTGTCTACTATCACCCAAGTATAATTTTTCACAATAGTTATATTCTGCTTTATCTTTCTCATCAACTTTTTACTTTTTAGAATGGTTTCATACAATTGAAATTTTTCTTCCTTTACCAATTTCTGATAGCATTTCATTTGGACTTGAAGAAGTGGTTTCCTCTTAATCCTTATTGTTATTAGTCTCATCCAACGGAGATTGAGATGAAGGAGTGATGATAGGCTCAGGAACTGACTCAACTGGGATATAGTTTGAACTCGATAAACAATCTTGATCGTCTATTTCTGATTATTTAAAAAAAACATAATTAAAACCTAATTAGAGGTGAAACAAAAACTAACCAATAATATCCATGAAATGATCCATCAGATAAGTGATGAGCATGAAACTATAAACTATTCAAGAAATGATTCGTTAGAAAACATCCTACATAGAGATCTACTGACCAGTAATATCCAGTTGACATCATATGTTAGGACTAATTTTTCATCAAATAGAACAATAATTTTGTCATTAACTTTATGTTTGTAAAAGCAAAGAAGACTTCTGTGGCTTGAGCATGATTAAGAGAATAAGATGAAAGATCATTGAAACTTTGGGGACCTCCCTGATCATTGTTTAATGAAGTTCTTTATTGTTCCTTCTTTTTGGTAAACCTACATGTTGAAGATAATGATCTTACTGAAAACAGATGATTATGTTTATTGAGTGTGGAGCTGGGATTCTTTATATGGTCTACATCTAACGTTCAAAGTAGTTCCTTTTTTCTCTCATTGTCTCAGAAACAATCCAGAGTGCAAATGTACTGATGAGTTTGCTGTTGTTTTTGTGTTCAGAGGAGTTTTTTTTATAATTATTATTGTTAATTCCAATTGGACTCACTCCCTGATAGCTAACTTTTATCATGGCAGCCTGTGGGGTTAGGGAAGATTGCAAAACTAAATAGAGAGATGTGGACCGTTCAATTTGCTAAATGGAGTTCTTCATGTATTCTACGAGATGCGTTACTTTGTTTTCAATTTCATATCTTTCCCACTTGACTTCATAAGAATAGAAGAAGAAGAAGAAGAAGAAGAGACTTATAACATGAAGATTTTTCACAATCTAGAGAGAGACATACGGCTAACGGCGACGAACGACGACGAACAGCAATGAACGATGACAAACAGCGAAGTTCAGGGACAAACGATGAAGATCGGTGATGAACGACGATGAATGGTGAAGATCAGAGAAGATCGATGACGAACGGCGAAGGTAAAGTGGCGAGTAGTGGCAGAGTTTGAATTTGTTTGATTTTTTGATTTAGGTTTAGGGGAAGTCAAGTAGCAGTGACAGAAATAAGATTTAGACTAGGGTTTGTAAAATTCTATGAGATGCATTACTTTGTTTTCAATTTCATATCTTTCCCACTTGACTTCATAAGAAGAAGAAGAAGAAGAAGAAGAAGAGACTTGTAGCATGAAGATTTTTCACAATCCAGAGAGAGAGAGAGAGATATACGGCTAACGGCGACGAACGGCGACGAACGGCAACGAACAGCAATGAACGATGACGAACGACGAAGTTCGTCGATGAACAATAAAGATCAGCAACAAACAGTGACAAACGACGACGAACGGTGAAGATTGATGACGAACGGCAAAGGTAAAGTGGCGAGCAGCGGCGGAGTTTGTATTTCTTTGATTTAAGCTTAGGGGAAGTCAAGTAGCAGCGGTGGAAATAAGATTTAAACTAGGGTTTGTAGAATTATATATATATATATATATATATATATATATGTATATATATAATATTAGTAATATATGCTGGTCGGGTTCGGTTCGGGGGATATAATCCCCGCCCCCGCCCCGCTGCGGGTATTTTTTTAAAAAAACCCGACCTTGACCCGAACCACTATTGGATTGGGTAAAACCCGCCCGAAATGCTTCGGGTAGGTTCAGGTATCCGCGGATCGGATAAAACTTGCCATCCCTGAACACCGGAAGAAGACCCGGGTCAGAACTCGGGAGAGAGACTATCTTAATCCAAACAAACAAAGGTCCTACTAAACACATAAGCAAAATATACAACTAAATATAACAAATAATCCTACCGGGTCAATACCTAAGGGCGGGTTCTAAGCAATTATATGTAGAAAAGGTCGATTTTGGTCAATGATCAGGGTACCTTCTGAATAGAGTCGAGTATATATCTCTCATGCCTAGTGTGGTACAGAACATGGTCAAGCAATACATAAGAACTTTTTTATCGCACCTGTGAAAGCGTGCAGCCAGTAAGGCTTGCCCGTCTCCCCAACATAGCCCGAGACAATAAACTGACCGGGGTATCGAGTCGACCAGGCAGGGGACTGAGAACAATACAAATGCGTGCGAGAATACAAATGAGAAATTCATATTGAGAACTAATGATGTGTTCAAGTCCAGCTGCTTATTTGTTTTGAAAAATAAGTCTTCAGCAGAGTCACCAGAAAATACAGTGGCGCAAGAATATAGGATTTTGTTTAAAAAACAAGGGAATTCAAGAAATATTTCAAAATTATTTTAACACCTTGAAAATTAAATTTTAAAAATCCTCTTTTGAAAAATAGAGCCATCACTTAGTTTTTAAAAAAATCAAAAAAAAACAAAATTAGCCACTAATCTTTAAATCTGTAACCAGAGAAAACAAAGGTCCGGGGGCTAAGGTACGAATTGGGAAAGGTGTTAGGCACCCCGTTCGCCCAACCATGAGGTTGGCTTCTACTTAATCATCGTTAGTTCTTAATTAGATTTTGTAAATGCATGTAAATACAGAAAATGAAGGCAAAGAGGGAACATCCAAAATCAAAATAGAAAAATATATAACCTACATATATAGAACGTTAAAACGAAACAAATAGCAAAAGAAAAATTCTAAGTCCTAAGACATGCAATTTTTAACTATAAGTTACGTGGACAAATCCACATGCAATATCACCAAATATCCCAAGTTAGCATAAACATGACATGGTACCAAATCAAAAGAAATGTAATCTCAAAATTCCTTAGATTCTAATCAAAATTGCATACGATATTGTCAAACAATCAAATATCCTAAATTATCTTAATAATGATTTTAAGCAAAGTAAACAAAAACTTACTCCAAAATTATTACACCAAAAAAACATATTATCAAATGACCAAAAAATTACACTAAAATGATTTTAAACAAAATAAACGAAATTATGCCCCAAAATCACCTAATTACACTCAAATGGAGATTACATGTTAATTACCAACAAAACAATAAAAGATGTTACTTAAAAGGGAATTAAGCTAATACCAAAATAAATTCTATGAACTTCATGCTAATGATAGACAAAATAAAAAAGAAATGCGATTAAAACCAAATTAAACTATGAAAGTAATAACTATCACATAGAAATATAATAATCGCTATTTAACTAGAACATATTAAGGTACGGGTAAAATATTAACGATTACGACCGTATGAATATAAGTGCACCAAATCTGACAATCACAATATTGTAAATCGCAATTGCCGAATATGTTGGCACTATTTTGATAAATTGAAAAATAATAACATTCTTAGTGCGAGTATGCAATGTGAACAAAATAGACTAAGATTTGCTTCGATTTATGAATTTAGCTAATCTAACTAAATTCAATTAAGCTAAACGGGCTTATCCAAACTAAAAACCCACAATTTAATCAAATAAAAAAAACAACGGAATTGAATCAAGTATTGAAATTAACCCGGCCACTCCAAAAGAGATAAAGTGGAGAAAGAAAGGCCGAGAATCCAAGCAAAATACCTGAATTGTTTCTATTCGGGGTATCCTCAAGTCGGAAAATACTGATCAGCTGTCTAATCCTCGAGCAATGCTCTAATCCAAGTGTAGGGGT
>JAUMHN010328985.1:0-17996 GCA_032360265.1 Heliamphora ciliata | reverse complement strand
TCCTTCTTCTTTCTTTCTCTCTTTCTCCCTCCCTCTCTATATCCACGAAATTCCAAGGGAAGAATAAAGTGTTTGGGGTCTTTTTATAAGAAAAATTCAAGTTGGAAGCTTCCTAGGCAGTTGCCTTAACCATGGGTTAACTAAGCTTAGTTATTTTAAACTTAACTTGAGTTTGATGAAACTTGGTCACCAAGCTTGGCACACTTTCCTAGGTCTAGCCACTTGAGTGTGTATATAAATATATATATATAATTTTATTTATTTAATTCTAGAAAAAAATTCGGGTATTTTTCACATAGGTTCGTTTTCTTGACTTTTCGAGCGTAACTCTCATCTTAAACGACTTGAACTTACAATTTTGAATTCTTATCCTCAACATTAGGGTTTTAATACGTGCTTGTGTGGTTCCCACTCTGTCCCGGGTCTCGGGCTTGAAAAGCTTAAACGGTCGGGCCGATTCTTCTTACCGAACATAGGTTCGAGATTTCATTTCTTTTGAGATGTTCTTTCTTTTTTATTCGTATCTTGAGTTCGGGTTATTACAACTTGGGTCACGTGACGAGGACGTCGTGTTTTTGAGTAGAGGATATTATGATACCCCATCCGGCATCGGTGGGAAATAAAAATTTAATCTGGTATAAAATGAAACTTATGGGCTACTACTAATAACTTGTGCTTAAATATTTCAGGCCGCGTTGTAAGGCTCTTTATTTAAGTTATTGGATCAATGGTTTGGTTAGGTGTTTACATGAGTCTTCATCGCGCGCAGCATGATGGTAAGCCTCGTTACCACCCCTCACTATGCCTCCCGTTTCTCATCCATCATTCGTTGAGCCAAAGACTCTAGGCTTCCGATTCAGCTCCTGTAAATCCCAGGGGTTCATGGCTCCACGTTCTTCAATAGATCAAAGACGTAGAGATCGCATGTACTATTCAATCCAATCTCATCAAGCAAGTTTACACCTTTAATTCCCTCAACGGAGTCTCAAGACCATACTAGCGGCCTCCGCCCCAACGTTAGAGTCGGAGATGAATTCAATGAATTATAAGGCAGCAACCTCCTCCTTAACGTCAGAGTCAGAGAAGAATTCAACGAATTGTCTTACGGCGATGTAAGTGGGCTCCGACCTCTAGAGTTGGAGGCCTTTCACGTGAGGTAGGTAGGGTTAGTTGGTTTTGGGGATGTAGTAGTTGACAATGAAGGAGGATGCACAGAAAAAATGATATGCGAAGGAGTATTTTAATGTGCGAGTGACACGTGTACTAGAAAATTAGTTTGGTCATTTCATTCGGTTATTTGGTTCGAATCGTGTAGCACGGCTCTTTTCCAAACACTTTGGCCTAGTCTAAAAATTGTTATAGTGCATATCTCTTGCCACCAAGGCTAAAAGTTCTTGTTAGACCAAATAAGTCCATGTGCAATAATTATAAAGGCCTAGAACTTGAAATCACCATTTTGGATTGAAAAGAACTTCTAACTTGTGTAGACACCCCAATTTGACGCTGCCTAATCTTAGGCGAATCCGATGATGAAAACAGGTGGAATAGTGCCTTGGTACAATCCTCAGAAAGTGATCCAAGCTCGGTATTTGAATTCAAAACCTTCTAACCAATGAAATTTTGACGAGCCATCGAAACTTGCTACCCAAGTAAGGTGACCGCCAACTTTCTTCATGGCGATCGCCATAGAACTTTTTGAAAACCCTAGCCAAAAGTGGCGACCGCCAACTCCCATCATGGCAACCGCCAACTACCATCACGGCGACCGCCATAGAACTTTGTGGAACCTTTCAAAAACATGTCAACCGCCAACTGTCATCGTGGCGACCGCCAACTCCAAATGGCCTAACGTGTCCCCAAAACGTGGCAGCACCTCATTGGCTGAAGAACTCTATAAATACCGTACCTCTGGTACGTTTTCGAGGATAGAATCAGAGTGTGAGGGTTTGAGAGTGAAATTCTGCCGAGTTGTCGAGCAATTTCGAGCCCCGACGCCAGAGTCCTACCGAAATACTGAGTCCCGAACCTCCAATACCTGCATTTGAAGCCTTAGCTTGGAATCACCATCCGAGGATCAACCCATTGAAGCACATTTCCAATTTGAGGATTCCTCGGCAATCTAGGTACTTCGTTTGGATCCCCAATCCTTCTAACTCCATCTTCTCTCTCTTGGAGTGATCCGGTTAAATTTATTTTCAATTCGTGTATTTCTTTCATTTGAATAGTTAACCTTGCTTCTTGGTTATTTCCTTTCGTCTAGTTTAATCTTTTTTTTTATTAATCTCTTTGCTTACAAATTCACACTTAAGCACATTGTCATTTTATTTATTTATTTTTTACATTAATTAGTGCTAACATATTTTGACAATTACAACTTAATAATGATGTTAATTGTTATAATAATGTACTTATATTTATATGAATGTAATAATTAATACTACATTTTACATTTAAGTTAAATAGTTATTTTTAATTTCTTTTATCTTTCCAGCATTAGTTTCTTTTAATTTCCTTTTCTTTTCTAGTAATATTAATTTGATGTCCTTTTCTTTTAAGCATTAGTTTAATGTTCTTTTTTTTAGCATTTAAAATTCTTTTTCTTTTCTTGCAATATTTGCTTTAATTTCCTTTCAATGAACCATTTTCATTTTCTTTTCTCTTCTTATAATATTAGTTTAGTACTCTTTTAATAGTTTTATTTTTCTCTTCTTTTTCATTCCTTTTAATGATAGTGTAATTTTTTTTTTAGCATTTTATTTTCTTTATTTTCATCATTAGCTCTAATTTTCTTATCACGTTTCATTTAGTCCTCCTTTTCTTTTAATGTTAGTATTTGTTTTACAACTCTATTTTCTTTTCTTTTTATAGCTTTATTTTCTTTTTCATAATACTCACTTTCCTTCATTAAATCCAAAAACCATAAAAAGCCTTTTATTCTAATTCTCATTCTTTAAATGTCATTTTATTCTCTTTGGTTTTCTTTTCCTTTTATTGTCTTTATTTCTTTTAAAACATAAAATGTAAATAGATAGGTTTTCTTTTTCAATAGTTTAATAAACATTTTTTTAACCTTTCCTTTTTAGCATAATTTTTCTTTTGTGACCTTTTTCTTTTCCTTTAAATCCTTAAATTCCCTCTTATTATAAAATCCTTCTTTTTAAATTCCTTTGTTAAGTGAGCTTTCTTTTAATGTAAAATTTTCTCTTTTGTAAGTCTTTTATTTTATACTTAGCATTTTTCTTTTAATGTCAATCTAGTTTATTTTGATAACGTGCATATTTTGGTTACTTTCTTTAAAATATTTTGTGTCTAGAATAGTTTAACTTATTTTATTAGCAAACTATGTTTAGTTGGTTTTAGCATTTTTAGTATATTTTTTTGTTATTTTATTCAAACAATGCTAGATTAGGTTATTTTTATGAATATTGCATACGGGTGTACTTTATGTATTCTTTAGTTAGAAATTGTATGCCATAAGATTTAGGATTTCATCTCTTTTATTTTCATATTTGATTTTGGATGTTCTCTCTTTATCTCTATTTTCTTTATTCGCATGCATTTAAGAAATTCTATTAAAAGAACCAATGATGATTAGTAGATGCCAACCTTATGGTTGGGCGAACGGGGTGCCTAACACGTTCTCCAATTCGTACCTTAGCCCCCGAACCATCTTTCTCTGGTTAACGCTTTTAAGATCAGTAGCCCTTTTTATTTTTCTTAGTTTTTCTCAAAAACTAAGTGGCGGCTCTTTTTTCAATAAAAAAGGGGGTTTTAAATTTTAGCTTTCAAGTTGTTAAAGGATTTTTCTAAACATTTTTGAATTCTCTTATTTTTGAAACATTTTGCAAAACCCCTAAAATTCTAACCCTACAGTATTTTCTGGCGACTCCACTGGCGATCGGTTTCCAAAATCAAATAAGAGGGCTAGACTCAAAAGTATCATTGGTTCTTAATAAAATTTTACATTTTCATTTTCGCATGCGTATGCATTGTTTTTCAAATCCCCTTGCCTGGTCGACCTGATGCCCTGAACGTTAATCCATTTCGGGAATTGTTGCGGAGACGGGCAACCCTTGCTGACTGTACGCTATCATAGGTGCAGTAAAAGAGTTCAGGCGTACTGTTTGACCATGTTCTACATGGGAGGTATATATTCGGCTCTATTCAGAAGGTACCCTGTTTGATTTACCAAAATTGGTCTTTTGCATATAGTGAACTTAGAATCCCCCAATTAGGTATTGCTAACCCTAGTAGAATTATGTGTTTTTCTTCATTGTATGTTTTGTTTGTATATTGTTAAGACTCTTTTGATCAAGTTTAGGCTAGTTCAATCTCTTGGTTCGACCCGAGTTTTTTGTTATCCTTTACTTAGGCTAGTTTTTCCTTCGGGTTCTTACCCAAGTTTTGTTTTTCACCATATTCGATTTTTCTTACCGTAGTTTTCTTCCTGGGGTCATGCATGTGTTTCGTTTTAACACTTCTAGGGAAGTTTGTCTCTCCTCCAAGATCTTCCCAGGTCGTTAGTTCCCTCCCCCTTGACATAGGCTCGTTTCCTCCAAATTCTCGACATAGGCACGTTTCTTTCAAACCCTTGTCATACCCATGAGAGTTATTTCTCTATCGTCGTATAGCCCATTTTTCCTTAAAATTTTTAGGTCGAACCATTCCAGTCAACGTAGCTCCGTTTCCCTACCGAAGTGCCGTCCGTTTCCCTATTTTAGAGAAGTCTTCCCCCTAGAATTTAGTTGATTCCCTTTTCAGCCATCATGTTGGTTTTTGAGTCATCCTGTTGTTATGGTGCCAGCATGAGCCCAACAGGGGCATTGTTTCAGTTTCTATGTTTATCTGCTCATGATCTCCTATTTTGGGAATCCGAGATATCTATTATCTGTTATCAGAATGTTTACCTGAGAAGTGTCTGATACTGGTTATTCTACTTTTTACAATCTAGGTGTTCTCTATGAGTCTACCATTGGGCTAAGAAAAGTACAGTCAACACACGTTTGGGTGAGGTCAGGATCAAGCAAACTTTATAGGGTATCTGAACAGCCAACTGGGTCAGCTGAAATGGTAGAAAACAAAGTGAATCTGGCAGCCCTAATGCGAGCGATCACTGATGTACAGATAGTAGTAGAGCAATAGACCCAGGCTCAAGTGCAATGTCAGGCACAGATCTGGGCGATTTAGGCCCGTATTCCTGTTGTGAAGGGATAATCGAAGGACACGAATGAGAATGCTGAAGACTTTTGGGATGAAAATCAGGTTCCCGATGGACCGCAAGTCGTTCCACCACCACCACGGAACCCTCGACATGTGATAGTTGCAGAAGAAAACACTGCTCAGTCCAAAGAGTCTTCATTGGTTGAGAAAATCGACCGGATGGAGAAGGTCCTCAAGAAGGCAAAAGGGATCGAAGAATACATGCTAGATGTGGGAGGGCTATGTTTATTCCCCGATGCTAAACTACCAAAAAAATTTAAAATGCCTGACATGGAGAAGTTTGATGGAACTGGAGATCCCAGAATTCATCTTCGAATGTATGTCAGTACCCTATCACCGATGGGAATTGATGACTAGCTGAAAGCCCAGCTCTTTCACCGATCTCTTTTTGGGGTAGCCCAGAAATGGTTCCTCTCCCTTGATGTAGCAAAGACTAGAACTTGGGAGGACATAGCTACGGCGTTCGTCAGCTAGTATAGTTATAATATCCAGTTAGATGTAACTACTCGGGAGTTAGAGACCACTCGCTAAGAAAGCAAGGAGTCTTTTGTTGATTTCCTGACCCGTTGGAGGGGTAAGGCCGCAAATATGACAAATTGGCCCTCTGAGAAAGAGCAAGTTAGGATCGTAGTGAAGAATCTCCATCCCCCCTAAAAAGCTATCTGATCACACAGCTGCTCTCCATATTTGAGCAGTTGTTTGATGCCGGGGTTCAGATAAAAGATGCAATTCAGTCAGGGGATATCAAAAAAGTCAAACCGAGCCGAAGCCCAGGAGGACTTTCCCTACAAATAACCAAAACCAATCTGCTACCACCAACCTCGTGTCTCGCTCAAACGAGGTAAACTTGATGAACCCATCTTCTTCCACCCAGCAGTCCAATAATGCCTAGCAGTCAGATAACAGCCAACAGCAACAATGGCCAAGGAGGGTGTTCACTCCCCTCAACATTTCATTATCCGCCGCCCTGAATTGACTCGTCGAGAAAGGGCTCATCAAGCCATTAGACCCCATACCTGTACCTGATCCCCTACCACCGAGGGTTAATGCTTCACAATACTGCGTCTTCCACCAAGGTCCTGGGCATTTGGCTGATAAGTTAAGGAGGATCCGACATGAGATTCAGAACCTCATCGACAACAAGGTGATCCCACCACCATCTACCACCCCAAAATCGAATGTCACTACTAACCCGTTGCCGAATCATGTCAGGCAAGCTGGGGTAAATTACATATCTCTGGAGGAATTGGAGGACCCGTGCCAGCACATCTGTCCAGCACACCTACCATGCCCTCATGTTTCAATGACAGAGGATCAGACAGTATGCTCATTTATGGTGGTTAGAGGCAGTCGAGACAGGATGGAAGAATGAAATGATAATGCTTGGGATTGGTATCTACCGATAACCCAAATCTACCAACAAGAGGAGGAGCGCAATGAAGAAGATGACTGGCCATTGGATTACCCGAGTCGACCATATGGGTTTAGCCATGTGCTTGATGGAATCACCTTCCCCAACTTTTTGAGGAGGAAGTGTACGTTGATGAAATGCAGTCCTACTGGCTTGTAAGAATCGTGTTGAAATCAAATGGAGTAGAGTGGACTGATTTCTGTGCTGCTCGGGAACAACAAATGAATTTCATAGAAGAGGACATCTTGGAGGAAATTGATAATACATGGGCTATTGAAGATGACGATAAAAGAAGGGAAAGGGCAGCTGTTACTGACATAAATAATCTGTAGGCGTTTAAAAGCCCTCTGCACGTAGAAAAAATGAGACAGACTGATAATGTGATGCCAAGGTTATGGGATCCCGAAGACGGCATGGAACACCTGACTAGAAGTGGACGACATTTTAAACCAGCTCAGCTAGAGAAGGGACAGCCAAGTGAAAAAGGGAAAGAGACAGAGCAAGAGGAGGAGGATGATGCTGTATTGAGACAGTTAAAAAAGACGCAAGCCAACATTAGTATTTGGGGCTTATTGATGGCTTCGCATAAGCACAGGAAAGCTATTTTGAGGGTGTTGAATAAGGCCATTGTCCCGATAGATGCAACCCCCGAGCAGCTTATTGGGCTTATTCTGCTAGCCACCGAACCAAAAGACATTTCCTTTTCTGATAATGATTTTTCTGCTGAAGAAAAAAGTCACAACAAGCCGCTTCACATCACCGCCAAGTGCCTAGAAAAATAGGTCCTGGTAACCCTCATTGATAATGGGTCTGCCTTGAACGTTTACCCATTGAGAATAGCTGTCTGCTTAGGGATGAGGCCAGACCAGTTCACTCCCTGCAATCAGGTGTGCGAGCCTACGACAACACAAGGAGAGACGTACTAGGATTGGAATCATTTGCGATTTCCGTAGGACCTCTGGAGATGTCAGTTGAGTTTCATGTGCTAGATGTGCTGGCCTCCTTCAATCTGCTGCTGGGCAAGCTGTGGCTGTATGACCCAAATGTCCAGGCGATACTGTCTACCCTTCACCAAAAACTAAAATTGATAAAGAACGAAGTAGTTTTAACTATCCACGGAGAAGACAGCATTCATCCCCTAGAGGAGGAGAGGGTACAACCCTGTTAAAAGTTCAGCATAGTGAAGATGATGTGTTACTCAGTGGTTTTTGATTTGAGGAAGCACAGGCTGTTCAGATGCTGATGAATGAAGAAGAAAGGTATGTCAACCCACGGGCTGTAACAATAATGAGGAAAATGTCCTTCTTCCTGGCATGGGATTAGGACGTAAGCAGCAAGGAATCCCGAAACCCATTCAGGTATTGCCGACTTTGCACAGTTTTGGTCTTAGATATAAACCAACAGAAGAAGATCTAGAATGGCCTAGAAGGGGGCGAAAGACTAATTATTCCGAGACACTCAATGGATACTTCGTCAAGGAAGGGGAAGATTTCCCGTATTGTGGCTTTCTAGAGCCATGGATCGACGAAGAGACCAATCAAATGCTGCCAGGGTTGGAGATCTATTTCAGCCATCAGTTGTCTGACACAGAAGAGGAAGAGATAATAGAAGGGAAAGAAGAAAGAAAGAAGCCCCAAGAGGAGGATTGGCCTGACAAGCTTGTTGGTACTGACTTGGGAATGTTGTTCAATGAGAAGATGGCCCAGCTGCATATAACTGATCAGGACTGCTACATGATGGGTTTCAGCGCACCAGCCTACTGCACCAAGCTTATCGTTGATGCGGCCACAAAAGAAGTGAATAACTGTACCCTCGAGTCTTGTAATACGCAGGTTATCTATCCTGAGTCCATGTTTGAGTCAGAGTCCGTAGTCGAGGGCACATCTGTTGGTGCTCCTCTCCATGCTTTTACCATCGAGTTTGTAATCCCCTCTGTTTTTAATGAAATGAACAAGATTTTCGGTTACTCTGCTTTGTTTGATTTATTTCATACGCTTTCTGATGATTTTGAATTCGACGGGGATATTCCCGAAGAAATAAAACTTTTAATAAAAAGAGAAAAAAAATACGTGCCCAACCAATAATTAAAGAAACTTTGTCAATAAATTTGGGTAATAAAACTAACCCGTAAAATGTTTAAATTGGTTCTTCTTTATCCATAGTTGAATAAGAGCAATTAATAACATTATTAAAAGAATTCAAAGATGTATTTGCGTGGTCTTACGAAGATATGCTTGGAATTGATCCTGATATTGTCCAACACCATATCCTCTTATACCTTGATGCTAAATCGGTCAAACAAAAATTAAGACGGATTCGGCCAGAATAGGCTCTAAAGATCAAAGAAGAGGTTGCCAAACAGATCAATGCTGGGTTCTTGATGGTAACCGAGTATCCGAAATGGGTAGCCAACATAGTACCAGTTTTAAAGAAGGATGGTCCTATCCGAGTCTGTGTGGATTTTTGGGACCTCAACAAGGCTTGCCCGAAAGACGACTTTCCACTGCCGCACATCGACTTCTTAGTAGACAGTACAGCGGGACATGCTTTGTTATCATTCATAGATGGCTTCTCTGGGTATAACCAGATTCTGATGGATCCCGAAGACAGAGAAAAGATGACATTCATCACGCCTTGGGGCACCTATAGTTAAGTGTGATGCCATTCGGTCTAAAGAATGTAGGGGCAACCTATCAAAGGGATGCCACTACCTTACTGCATGACATGACACATAAGGAGGTCGAAGTGCACGTAGATGATATGATAGTAAAGTCTAAGGATCGGGATGGCCACATCACAGCACTGCGAAAATTATTCGAAATGATTTGAAAGTATAAGATGTGGCTCAATCCACAAAAGTGTGCCTTCGGGGTTACTGCCAAAAAAATGCTTGGATTCATGATCACTCAACGAGGCATTTAAGTGGATTCTTCAAAGATCAAGGCAATCTTGAAAATGCCTCCACTAAAGACCGAACGAGAAGTCAGGGGCTTTCTGGGTAAAAATCAATTTATCAGTCGATTCATTACAAAATTGATCACTACTTGTGAGCCGCTCTTCCGTCTACTAAAGAAAGGAGTCAAGTTCGAATGGAATCAGAAATGCCGAGATGCCTTCGATTCTGTGCGATAGTACCTACAAAACCCTCTTGTTCTAGCTCCTCCCGAACCTGACAGGCCACTGATCCTCTATTTGTCAGTGACTAATTCAGCTATGGGATATATGCTGGCGTAGGAAGGTGAGACTGGAATCGAAAAGGCTTTTTACTACTTAAGCAAGAAGATGATAGGGTCAGGAATACGATACACGCCACTGGAGAAGACATGCTAGGCCTTGGTTTGGGCTTCCCAAAAATAAAGGCACTACATGCTGTCTTTCATAGTGAACATCATCTCTCGGATGGTCCCGTTGAAGTATCTGTTCGAAAAGCTGGCACTGAAAGGAAGACTGGCCCGATGGTTGCTGTTATTATCTGCGTTTGATCTCTAATATGTTACCCGAAAGTCAGTTAAAGGCAGAACAGTGGCAGAATTTTTGGCCGACCAACCAATTAAAGGAGGTGAAGACACGGAGTTCCAGTTTCCTGACGAATAGCTAATGGAAGTTGGGGATGACAAGTGGACTCTATATTTTGATGGCGCATCTAACCAATATGGCTATGGAATAGGAGTCCTCCTTGTCACTCCCGACGAGTCATACGTCCCCTTATCATTAAAGCTCAATTTTAAAGTCACCAACAATCAAGCTGAGACTAAAGCATGTTTAGCCGGATTGGAGGCAGCCCTAGAGCTAGGGGTAAGGAAGCTTGAAGTCATCAGGTATTCGGCACTGGTAGTTTCATAAGCAAGAGGAGAATGGAAGGTCAGGGACTTAACCTTGATTCTCTGTCATCAAGAACTAGAGAAGTTGATACCATGCATTCAATCGGTGATCGTCGCCCACGTACCAAGACTGCAGAATAAGTTCACCAATGCTCTGACCACCCTAGCATCCATGATTGACATACCACTCGGAGTCCGGATGAGGCCTTTGATAATTGAACAGAAAAGAAAGCCGACATATGAAATGACAGCTGCCATTGAATAAAACACCGATGATCTCCCATGGTATTTTGACATTCATAACTTCGTGAAAAAAAGAGAGTATCCCAAGTTTGCCAGTAAAAAGGACAAAAGGGCAATACGAAGACTATCTGCACAATTTGTCATTTGCGATGGTAGACTGTATAAACGAGGACATTCTGGGGTCAACAAGCTGTGCGTAAACACTAAAGAGGGCCAAGAGTTGATGAAAGAAATACACGCAGGGGTTTGTGGGCCATTCATGAGCAAAAATATATTAGCCAAGAAAATCCTACGACAAGGATACTTTTGGATGACAATGGAGACAAATTGTATCCAGTTTGTGCGGAGGTGTCATAAGTGTTAGATTCACGCAAACCTTATGCACGTTCTCCCATCTCAGTTGTACAACCTGACGTCACCATGGCCGTTCTCAGTATGGGGCATCGATGTGATTGGCAGAGTAACACCAAAGGCATCCAATTGACATGAGTTTATCTTAGTGGCCATTGATTATTTCACCAAGTGGGTAGAAGTAGCCTCCTACTCGGTATTGAAAGCCTCCCATGTTGCTAAGTTTATTAAGCAAAACATCATTTGTCGATACGGAGTTTCCCACGAAGTCATATTAGATATGGCTCACACTTTCAAGGAGAGGTCCTGGATCTTTTCGAAGAATACAGAATAATGGCTCACAAATCCTCGCCATATCGATCGCAAACCAACAGAGCAATTGAGGCAGCAAACAAGAACATCAAGAAAATTCTACAACAGACAATCAACTCACACAAGGATTGGCCAGAGCATCTACCATTTGCACTTTGGGGATACCGAACGTTGATCAGAACTTTAACTGGAACTACGCCATACTCTTTAGTATATGGGATGGAAGGCGTGCTTCCCATTGAAGTGGAAATCCCTTCACTAAGAGTAGTGGCCGAGGCCAGTATTCCAGAAGCAGAATGGCAGAGAAATCGAATGGAAGAGTTGCTTTTGTTTGATGAGAGAAGGCTGCAGGCTCTGTTTCATGTACAAGGTTACCAAAGGAGGATAACCCGAGCATTCAATAAAAAGGTCAAGACCCGGGATCTTAGAGAAAGAAATTTGGTTCTTAAGGAAATCAAAGCTCTTATCTTCGACCCGAGAGGTAAGTTCAAGCCAAACTGGTCCGGCCTGTTTCTAATCAAAACCATCATAACCGATGGTGCAGTCATTGGATGGCAATGTGTTCTCCACTCTGATTAACCTCAACCATCTCAAAAAGTACTATCCTTGAGGTAAAAATAAAGATAAAATAAAAAGCTCGCTGAGTTAAAAATCGAAAAGACAACTCAGGTAAAAGTTAGAGCAGCCCGCAAGGCCAAAAATCCGAAAGGGCGACCTTGGCAAAAGTTAGGGCATCACAAAAAGGAGAGTGTGAATACCCGAGTATAAACCGAACCTGAACTACGGTATGACCTTGGCAAAAGTTGTGTACAGACGCCAACTGAGGTGGCAAAGCCAAACGATATGCTACCTCTCCAATCCGTTCAAGGATCTCAAATGGCCCGATAAATCGCGGTGATAGCTTCCCGCTTCGGCCAAACCACATCAAGCCTCTGCGTGGCGAAACCTTTAAAAACACGTGATCTTCCACTACAAACTCGAACGGCCTTCCCCTCCGATCAGCATAACTCTTCTGGTGACTCTAAGCTGTCACAAGGCATTATTGAATCACAGCAATCTTCTCTGTCATCTCCCGCACCATGTCGGGCCCCAAGACTATGGTCTCTCACATCTATCCAACATACTTGTGACCTAAATGGCCTACCATACAAAGCCTCATACGGTGCCATCCCAATACTAAACTAATAACTGTTGTGGTACGCAAACTCTACTAATGGTAGATTATCTTCCCAAGAACCCCGAAAATCAAGTACATAGGCCCTCAACATATCCTCCAAAATCTGTATGGTCCTCTCAAACTGACCATCTATCTGGGGGTGAAAAGTAGTGCTAAATGTCAAGTTCGTCCCCAAAGCCTCCTGAAGTGTAACAACCTAGTCCTAACTCTAGTAGTAACCACCTAGATTGTAACAACTCGACCCAGATCCCAGTTGTAATAGCCCGGACTGTAACTACTCACGGAACGATCTAAGCTCAAACACTAGTATTAGCAATGGTTAGTTGACGAGAACTTAGGTCGCTACATGAATAGAAGAAACCCTAATTAGCATGAAAACCCTAATTTGAACCGGAAACTCTAAAAAGGCCAAATACTCAGAGGTAAAGCCCTAACACTTAGAAAGATCTCAGAACAACTTAAATTAAATAAATAACCTAAAATATTAAATTAAAAATCAGAAATTCTCATAATTAAGGTAAAATGACTATTTTTCCCCTAATACAGCAAAAAATCCTAAAAATTTAAAATTTGACACATGGACATCCAAAATCAGATATTTATATATAATTAATTAATAAAACATGAAATAACAACAAAAATAACCAAATTGCCCTTGCATGGCCAGCCACCTACGAATTTGTGCCCAAAAAGTTATTTTTTGCCTATTTAAGCTTACAAATGAGAAAAAAGATGTATAAATTAAGTATTATTTTGACCAAATACTTTTTAAAAAGTAATATACATAATAATATAATAATATAGCTCAACAAAAGCAAACAAGTAATTATTTAAAGTCTCTACACAATAAATAAGTTAAAAAGCCTATTCTAGTCAAACTAGCTTAATTTAGCTTAAAACCTACACTTATTTAATTAATTAGTATCAAAATTATGATAAATCATGAAAAGACTAATTAATTATAAATACATTAATATAATAGGTTTTAGTAGGTTTAGATACTAAAAAGATACATAAAATTAATATTTTATGCATTTATATTCACAAAAATGTACCAAAATATAATTTAAAATCTCAATTAAATACAAAATCTGCTTTTTCAGTCTCCCAAACAGGCATGGCTGAAACCTCATCTGCAAAATCTGATGTTGCATGTCTCAAACAACTCCCACCTCTTAAGCAACCAATAGGAATTTAGAAAAAATTCAATTTTAAAACCAATTGCAATAATTAATCTCCATTATAATTTTTATTATAAAAACATACCCAAAACACTCTTCTCTACATACATAGTTCGGCTGTGAGGTGAGAGAGAGAGACCTCCAAAATATCTCTAAGTGTTTACAAAGAAGAAGAAGAGAAGAAGAAAGAAGGAAGGAAGAGAAAGGAAGAAAAGTTCATGTGAGGTGCTATAGTGCTAAGTCCATCTCTTCCTCAACTTTTTAGGCATCAAAAGAGGTAAACAACTCCCTTAAACCTTCTGATATTCTCCCTCATGATACCCCTCAATCCATCTCTATAACAAACCCTAATAAAAAGAAATAAAAATTAACTCAAAAAAAGGCAATTACCCAAAAAAACCGCAAAAAAGGCGTTGTAGATGCAAATAGTGGACTGCTAGGGCAAGATTGTGTTTTGTATAAGCTTATATGTGTGTGTTTTTAAGTTTTATGGCTTGTGTGTATTCTGAAGTTTTGGTTTATGTGAGTTTATAACATGCATGCAAATAAAACATGTCAAAAATGTACACAACATAAACTAAGCAACCTAAACCCTAAGTAGCCTAATTTTCTAGACTTACTTTCTGCCACCAACTTTAAAACATCATAACTAATTGTAGAAAAATGATCTTAAAGTATTTTTTGTGTCTAGATCTAGATATTTGAGTTCTCTTTAATAAAAAGTTGATTTGAAGTAATTTTGTTGGGTAGAACTCCAGATATCTCATTTTTTCCAAAGAGTGCCAGATCTTGACAACTCTAAGTTGCAGACCTAAAAATCTTAAGTTAGATTGAGAACCGAACTTAGGTCCAAACGTAAAACTTATAGAGGACATATTTATCTTTCTGTCCACCAAAATTAAGCAAAAAATATGAAGTCTTGAAAGGTCAAAAGCATTCCTAAAGTCGCCATTAAGGTTTAGTGACTGACAGACCTCTCTGTCACACATTTTTGTGAGAACCAAAATACAACTTTTTAAAAGTCAAATCCAAAAGTGGTAAACATGAAACATTTAGCTAACATATTAAACTAAATACTGAAAAACAATCAGCCCAAAATACCCTCGGATGATGTCCCAAAGGTTTTGAGCATTCTCTATTAGAAACACACTATGCAGACCCTTTTTAGGCTGACTGAACCCTTTTTATAAATTGGCCAAATTCTCAAACTTTTTCAAAGTACCTTGCCTTAGCACAAAACAAAAAACTTATAGGGGCCACCATGATCTAAAATCTCACCAAGAATCAGAGCCATAGCCCTTTAAATGATACCCCAAAACCGTGTCCAACAGAGGCCCAATTTCTAAGATTTTCTCTGTAGAATTCTGAAGGGTTTACTAAAATAAAATAAATGACCTCTTTACTTTAGGAACTGACATTGGTGATAAATATGAAAGTTATAGAAAATATTTTTATCTAATTGGTGTTAAAATTTTTGAAACTAAATCAATGTCTAAGTACTTCAAAACGCTGTCGTAACTTTAAAACTAGTAATTAAACTTGTACCTAAAATTGGCTAAGTGTTCGAATGGTGTGTTACTAATGAGACTTGAATATGTGAATCTTATACGAATTTTGTGAATAATTAGTGTATGAAAATGATGCTTTTGATGAAATGAACGCATGTCGATGGTTAGATTCTATGTCACTTAAATTACGGTTATGAATCGCATGCTTGTACTTGATGCTTTTGCAAGTAGTACCATGTGCCCTATCATATTTATACGCCATGCCATGATTAACCGCATACAAGAAACATGTTGCACACCATGAACATTCACATATTGCATCTTGGATTATCGGAGTCCCTTCGTATCTTTCAAATTTGGGTTGGGTGACACGAAAATCGTTATTCCTGTAGTTTTGAATCTAGGGCGTCCATGGTTGCCAATGATTTAGGAAGTTGCTATAATGAAAATGGGATTTATTATGAAAAATGGGTTAAGGCACCATGGGTTCGCCACTAGCATTTTATTTCAGTAATTTAGACTTTTGGTTGACGCCAAAGGATCATTCTTGTACTCAAGGTGGGTTTTGTGCGTAAGTAATTTGGCCAGAGAACTTGAAATAAGGATGGACGGGTTGTAATAAGGATGAAACTGGCTTCCCCATGCCGTTACCACTGAGTAAAACGGCTGAGGCATGAAGCCAAGGCGAGCATTTACCTTTCGTAACAAGGTAAGAAGATGTTTAGCGGTCAAATCCCATTAAGTCTACTCTGTAATTCTCGACATGGAATTCATGATACTGTTCTGGAAGTACTTGGGGTTAGGCATTTGCATTGCATTCATCTGTATCACGCACTCACACTTCTGTTCTTATATGTGCTCATCCTGTTAAAAATGATAATTTTCCTATATCTCTATTCCCTTAACTTTGTATTGGGTGTTATACGATATGTACAGTAGCATATCTTGTCGTGAGTTTGTTAGACGGTTTAGGAAATTTACTTTTGGGCTCCGGCTCATGGCATTCGTGCCACAGGTCTAGAAGAAGGACCCTTTGAAGAAGATGTGCTCATCGAGGAAGAAAATTGCGAAGAAGGGGAAGAGTGGCAGGAGCAGGTCAACCCCAACGACGCAGTTTGAAGACGTAGAATGTTTACTTTCTAATCTTTTTGTTCAAATTTTCCACAGACATAATGTAACTTTTATTAAGCTTTCTAGATGACTGTAATTATTATGTATTTTGAACAAATTTTGAACCGTTAATAATGTAGTAACTATCTTATATATCTATGAATGTTCGGTTATAATACGTCCCATATTTATAGTTACATATGTCCCGACATTCCTGGGGAATGGGGTGTCACATGAAGACTTTGTCAAAAGCAGGATGTAAAGCGCGGGCCTTGGTCAGAAATAATAGACACAGGCACTCAGTGTAACCGGACTATCTCTCTGACATATAATATGCTCAATCTGTCCACCGAATCCTTCACGCGGATGGGGAGAAAGTGTGCAGACTTCGTCAACCTATCAACCACAGCCCAAACAGCGTCGTGCCCCTTAGGTGATCTGGGATGTCCCGACACGAAATCCATCGTGATGTTCTCCCACTTCCACTCTCATATCGGCAATAGCTGCAACAATCTTGCTGGCCTCTGATGATCTGCCTTTATCTGCAGACAGGTAAGGCTCTGGGAAACAAACTAAAGTACATCCTTCTTCATTCTCGTCCACCAAAATTGACGGCGCAGATCATGATACATTTTTGTGCCTCCAGGATGCACTGTAAGGCGAGAATGATGACAATCATGTAGTACATCAGCATGACATGACTCTAGTACAAACAACCTCCTAGCCAATCTCAAACTCTGATCTGGACTCACAACCCATCCCGCTATGTCCTCTCTACTAGCCACACGATCCCGTAACATCTGAGCTTCCTGATCTGTCTACTGAACCTCTAGCACGCGTGCAACCAATGCAGGTCATAAAACTACAGAAAATATGGTGGCACCCCTCACTGTGCCCCGAGACACAAATCAAACTGCCCAATCTCTCCAAGCATATCCCACTCGCTTATAGCCACATAAGCTAACGAACCATGTGATCTCCTACTAAGAGCGTCAGCCACAACATTAGCCTTTTTTGGTTGGTACATAAGTCAAAGTCATAGTCTTCCAATAACTCCATCCATCGTTGTTGGCGCAAGTTTAGGTCTTCCTGTGAGAACAAGAATTTTAAGCTCTTGTGAATGGAGAAAACCTCGAAGTGCTCACCATAAAGATAGTGATGCCATGTTTTCAAGGCAAAGACCATGGCTGCTAACTCCAAGTCATGGGTGGGATAGTTCTTCTCGTGCGTCTTCAACTGTCAAGAACCATAGGCTACAACCTTATCTCCCTGCATCAGAACACAACCCACATCGTCGTCCGACGCATCGCAATACACGGTATACCCCAAACCCCTCTCTTGAATGATCAACACTGGTGCACTAGTCAACCTCATCTTCAACTCCTGAAATGCCGACTCACAGGACTCACACCAAACAAATATAACTCCTTTCCGCGTAAGACGCATCATCGGCGCAGCAAGTCTAGCAAAATCCTGCACAAACCGCCAATAGTAGCCTACCAAACCCAGAAAGCTACGGATGTCGAATACATTCTTCAATCGTTCCCAGTCCATAGCTACATTCATCTTCGAAGAATACATAACTCAATTTTTAAAATGAAAAAATAAATAGATAATTATTTATTTATTTATTTTTGTGTTAAAATTAATTAAGATTTTTTA
>JAUMHN010328878.1:2475-17999 GCA_032360265.1 Heliamphora ciliata | reverse complement strand
AGAAAAATAAATCGGTAAAACAGTATGCTCCACTCAGGCCACACAGCCGAGGAGAAAGATAAAATGAATCCTATGTACCGACTTCGTTACAAGGGAACAGATGTAGCAACTACAAACTTCTGCCCATTTACCCAATCCCTATACATCGTAGGATCGGTTAGGTAAATGCAAAGAGAAAATATATATTCCACTTGGAACACACACACAGTCGAGAAAAATAAACCGGTAAAACAGTATGCTCCACTCAGGCCACACAGCCGAGGAGAAAGACAAAATGAATCCTATGTACCGACTCCGTTACAAGGGGATAGATGTAGCAACTATAAACTCATGCCCCTTTATCCAATCCCTATACATCGTAGGACCGGTGAGGTAAATGCAAAGAGAAAATATATATTCCACTCGGAACACACACACAGTCGAGAAAAATAAACCGGTAAAACAATATGCTCCACTCAGGCCACACAGCCGAGGAGAAAGATAAAATGAATCCTTGTACCGACTCCGTTACAAGGGGACAGATGTAGCAACTACAAACTCCTGCCCCTTTACCCAATCCCTATACATCGTAGGACCAGTTAGGTAAATGCAAGTTCTGTACGAAGCCATAACAATGTAAAAGCTTAATTTATGGGCCCGAAACCTGAGGGTATAAAGCACCCAACTACTTAATTTACGGGGACTAGCCCGAAGGTATAAAGCACCTACTCTGTGCAGATTTTCGGACTTACACCGAGGGCAACTCGTGCCAAATATCCGCTATCCCGGTACATCTAGAGAATCATTTTACAAAACTAAAACGTTTTCACATTTATACAAAAATCCATCCATCAACATGGAGATCAAACAAACGTATAGATCCATCCATTAACATGAACATCAAACAAAACATGTAAAAATATGAGTTTCAAAGCTATACAACATATGTATAAAAATGAGATCCAATCCATCTACCATGGAGATCAACAGGTATGTAAAAACACACTTTTATCGAACGTTTTCAAGGTTGAACCCCAACCCCAAGGGTCAGCTACAAACCCCCAAGAAAAAACATATTTTCCAAAATTCTCATAAAAACTCCTTTTGTAAATCATTCCTTTCTCCAAAATAACCACCAAACCATCCAAGCAACCACCAAACGCCCACACAGGACCCCAGTCGACTGGCCCAAGCCCCCAGTCGATTGAAAAACTCTATCGAAAAAGAGAATCAAAATAGAAACAATTTCAGTCAATAGACCTCCCAGGTCCAGTCGACTGAACGCCCAAAAAGATGATCCAGTCGACTGAAATTATGATCCAATCGACTGATCCTACCCAGAAAATGTTTTATGCTACGGTTTTTTGCCTCCAAGCCTCAAATCAAGCCTCCAAACACCCTTGGACATCCACACGCCCAAGCTTTACACCAAAACCTCAAAAGGAAACTCTCGAAACACATTTTCATCCATCAAAAATGACGAAAACTGGTTTTAAGTTAAAAACCCGATTTACCAAAACATAAATTACTTTTTTCATGCATTTTTAAATGGTGAAATAGCATATAATTACATATAGCACCCTTAAATGTCTATACAGTCTAGAATCCAACCTCGGTGAGTCAAAAACTCGATGCCTCGGTCCATGTGCAAAATTGAGCTTCGTCAGAATAAAATTATGTCCGGATGGATGCGTAGAGCACGATGCCTATAATAAGGATCGACTGTTGGTTCGTCGAAAATCAAGCCCCAGACCCCCGAGAAGTTAGAGAGAAGGCGCAGAGAAAAATGAGAAAACTTAGTTGTTAAGTTTTGAAAATATCTAACTCCAGATATTTATAGGTACTCCAAAATATCTTTTTTTTTTGAAATTTTAAAATTCGCATCGTAACTTCCCGCAACTCCCGGGACCAATCCCGCATGCTTATTTAAACCAAAACATGCATCAAAACACATATAAGCATATTAAAGTAAATGCCAAAACGCGTTGAAAAATACTAAATATGCATATATATCAAAATGAAATGGTACAGGGTCTCACAGGATGTTTGTGTTGTTGTTCGTTGATAAGCGTCTTGTTAACTTCAGTGACGGTGTTGTTGGCATCAATAAGATAGCAATGTGGTATCAAAGTGGGTGGTCATCAGTTGATTGCTAAAACTTGAGTAAGGTTTGTGTGTGGAACGTGTGACTTCGTGTGACCGATGCCAGGGTTCATCGTTGTGTGTTTGGACTCGAGGAGATAGTCCTTGGTGTGCATTGTGAGATGCAATTGAGCCAGTATGTGGCAGTGAGAATGGGGCTACTAGTCTCGATATCCTGGAGTAGAGAGTGTTTGGGACCAAGTTCCATGGTGGATTGGTCTCGTATTATGTGTTTATCGCTGGAGTGGATTATGTTTGATGAGAGTTATGTTTTGAGGTTCTGACAGTGCCAGTTGGATCTTGATCTGATATTTTAAGAATGACAGTAATGTCAGTAAGACTTTGCACACGCAGGCAGTCTATATGGCGGTCTATTCTTCAAATACGTGTTTACGTCGTGTGACGACAGTCTTAGGGTTTCAATTGTTGGGGAATTTTTACTGTTGTGCGGTGTTGATGTATTTGCATAAGAGATTGTTGATGGTTGATGGTTGATGGGGTGGTGTTTGGCTTGAGATTCAGTGTTGAATTTCGGGGACGAAATTCCTTTAAGGGGGGAGTTGTGAAACCCCGACCCGTTATATTTTTTTAAAAATGATTTAATTATTGATGGAGTAGGAATTTACACTTAATCATGGTGATGTTTTAGGTGAGTATTTTGAACTTGGATACACATGAAAGATATGTTTGGGGAACAAAATGAGGTTCTAGGGAATGTTCGGACAAAAATATGTGAAAAGTATGTGAACGAAATTGACATACCTATACGAATTTGGTCATAAATTTTTGTACAAGATGCATTCTATTATGTGGTTTTCACCTTTGGGAAGTAAACTTCTGGGGCTTCAGTTTGAGCACAAGACCGACCCTATTTGGAGTTCAAATGAAGGAAATATACTCATTTAAAGTCAGGCCAACATTGTAGTTGCAGAAACCGCTCGAGCGGTCCTAAGACCGATCAAGTGGTCTGTGTTGAACAGAAACTATAAGTTACAGGTTTTAGGTTGGTTTTCTCATTCTCTCCTCTCTTCTCTCTCTCTAAAGTTGAGAGGAAGTGTAGGGTTTCGATTTTGGAACTCCTTGGAGCTTTCCATGTTCATTGGGGGTTGAGATATTGTCATTTCCTTGAGCGAGCTACCATTGGAGAGCATGGGTGTTCGTTGAAAGCTCCTCCATAGTCGTGCGTTTGGGGCTTTGTTGGATTGGAGCTCGCTAGAGGTTTGATTCTTGATGGTGGAACGTCTACGAGGTAGGATCCTAGATTCTCATGTATTAAATGGGTGCTATGTGAAATCTAATGCGTTTTTACCATTTTAAAATGCATAAAAGGCTGATCTATGTGCTTAAACTATATTTGGTTGGATGAAAAAGCTCTTACAATGCTTTTATGGTTTATTTCGAAGTTGGTGGATGTATATGTGTCCGTGATTTTCAAAAAGGCGTGTTTTGAAAAAACGTAGAGATTTATGCAATGGATTGCGAAAGCCTAATTTTAGAGATTTGGAGCTAGCCCTTGGGGTTGAGCCAAAATTTAAATGTATACTTGAGATGTGGGTTTAATTAGAAATTTAGTTTGGGTTTGGCATCTTGGAGATATGTTTTAGGTTAACATTGGATAAATTGTGCTTCAATTGAGTTTTGATTAAAAATCTTGTAGATGTGGCAAAATTAGCGGATTCCCATTTAAATTGATTTTGAGTACCAAATTGTAAAAATTTGAGTTGGTGAAATCAATGTTGAGAAAATTGAATTGTGAACCATGTAGTGAATACATGTGTGATAGGTGAAAATCATGTGCAATGGTTGAGGGACCAATATTATTGAGCAATTATGTTGTAAATATTGAGATGGATTTTGAATTAATGTAGGCTTGACTAGCTCCTCGATGAAAAATCAAAAACTTATGCAAGAATGGGTGCCCAGTTCCTTCTGTTTAACACCTGAAAATATGGTGAGGTGCCCCGTTCCTTTGAATGGTGTTCCCAAAAAGTTGTGCAAATGTGTAGGAAAATAGGCGTTAAGCCAATATGATGTGATCGAATTACATATCTAGATGATTGATTGGGTTATGTTGAAAAAGTGTGGTTTTGAGAAGTAAAACCATTTTTGAGGTTCGTGTGAGTCAGGATATTCATATTATTTTGTTAGCATGCTTTGCTTTTACTTCATGCTAGTCTATTTTCTATTGGGAGTCAGCTCATGTTGCGGGATTTGAAAACCTTTTCAGGTGTACGTGGTCAAGTAGATCGATCTTGTGGTGCCCAGAGATGGTTGACAACAAGAACCTTTAGTTTTGTCCTTGTTAGGTAGTTTATTCCATTTGTATATGAATTATGTTTTAATGTAACATGTTTTAGATTTGAAGCATATGTAATGTAATTCTTATGACTGTAGAGCCGATGTATGCATGATATATGTTTGTGAGAGAGACCATGGGTTGATTATTGTTTTTCGTAGTTTATTATTACGATTTTCGTAGGTTGGTTCTACGTTTTACAAAAAAAAAAGATTTTTGGTTGATTTATGCTTCATATAAACTCTTGTGTCTCGAGAGAGATTTTAGAATGACTTCTGCACCTTTTTAACGTTATTTCTTTTCCCAAAATGTGTTGAAAGGTATGAAAAATATTCTGAGTGTTGAAAATCAAGTTTTTAGCTTGAAAAAGAACCTAGAGTAGGACGAATCGATAAATTGATCAATCGGTCTATCGAGCGGTCTTTTGTTACTCTCGGTTCTATTGTGCAGGCAAGAGACCGATCAATCGATCTTTTTATGGATTGATCGGTCTGAGCTATTTTCAAAAATTTTGTTGTTTGTTTAAAGGCTTGGCTTTTTTAGGTTGTGTTTTTTTCCTTTAAACCTTTCTTTTACTTTAAATTAAACCCTCAGTTGGACATATTTGAAAGGTTTTGAACTCGTTGTTTGTTTTCGTTTTGAATCGTGTCGAGTAAGATAAGCTTTGACGGGCTTTGGTTTGTAACACGGGTTTTTCTTGGGTGGTTCACGTGGCCCGCGCTTGGGGCGTGACAAATATAATATAGTTAAAAATGGAGTGCTTTATATGGCAGGTTGAATTTTAAAATTACGGTAATGAAAGATCCTAAATAGATGAGATCATATTGTATGAAATTCTCAACCAAAACTATTTTCATTACACAGATTTCAAAAACATATTGTATTACATTGTTTTATTACACAAATGTTTGGGTTATAAGTTCTAGAGCGAAACTACTTTCAAAAAATCTCAAATCTTGCTTAAATGAAGGTTTGTGTATTATAGAAAATAGCTATGAGACCCTGACCTATTTCATTTTTGGAATAATTTAAGTGTTATCGGTGTTGGAATTAACGCAGAAGTTTGGTTTAAGTCCTTAAAACTTGTTCTGGTGTTTCCCAGCGATCTAGTCGACTGGATGGGTTTCCCTAGTCGACTGGGAGGTGGATCCAGTTGATTGAATTGGAATTCAGTCGACTGAACTATGTCAGCAAGGCTTATTTTGGCATTCCAGTAGCTTCATGCAGTCAACTGGATTGAGGGTCCAGTCGACTGAACCTTGATACTTTTCGTGTCTATATATAGAAGAAGTCCACATATATTTTGAAAATTCATTTCTTCCAAGCTAAGTTTTGATTTTCTCTGCCTTCTTTCTAGACTTTGATGGGCCCGGGGCTCAATTTTCAGCGATCTGACAGCGAGTCCTTGATGTTGGTGCCGGGAGCTTTGCATTCATCTGGACAGAATCCCATTTCGTTAAAGTTTGATTTTCGAGACGTCGAGCTTTTGGCTCACCGAGGTAGGATCCTAGACTGTATAGTTGTTAAAGGGTGCTACGTGCAATTATATGCTTTTTCACCAGTTAAAAAATGCATTAAATGTCTTTTTTCATGTTTAAACCTTGTTATTGGATAAAAATCATGTTTTTACACCTTTTCTTGGTTTACTACATGGTATGGACTTGTGGATGTTCATAGTTTTCAAAAAGGTGGTTTTGAAAATGGAGGTTTTGTGAAACTTTTCAAAAATGTGTTTTGGAGGTTTGGACCTAACCCTTGGGGTTGAGTCTCAGCTTTTAAATGTTTTGATGGAAACATATTTTAAATGCTTGTAGATCTCCATGTTGATGGATACTTGATCTCTTTTTGTACATGTTGATGTATAACTGTTTTACGAATTTTTCGTAGTTGAGTTACGTACTGGTTTTTTAATTATTTCGTAGATGTATCGTTGCAGTGTTTGGTTTGGGTTCTTCTTCCCTCGGTCGTGGTAATTCGTAAAGAGCAGTTGAGTGCTACTTCCTTCAGTTTCAGCCCGTAAAAAGCCGGTTGCCCCCGTGTGTAGCTGCGTTGTTGTAACTCCACACAGAACTTGTCATTACCTAGCAGGCCTTAAGTGGTTCAGGGATAGGTAAGGGGTAGGAGTCTATAGTTGTTGCCTTTGTCTTGAGTTGATAGAGTCGGTACATGGGAATTATTTTATCTTATTTTTCTCGGCTGTGTGACCTGAGTGGAGAATACTATTTTATTACTGTTTTGTCTTATTTTCCTCGGTTGTGTGTTTCGAGTGGAAAAATAATGTTTTGTTCTCCGTTGTGTGATCCAGGCAGAAAATCAAGTTTTTAGTTATGATTTTTCCTTAACTGTAAAATGATATCTGCATTGTTGATAGGCATGGTTTTAAGGATGAAAACGTAGGATTTTATGAAGTAAAACCATTTTGAGGAAAGGGGTTTTCAACTGGTTTGGGTTTCATTCAACTCTTGTGCTTCGAGGAAGATTTTGGAACGGCCTAAACTTATTTTTAAAAGAAAAGAATTTCTTACCCAAAACATGTATTTTGTTTTTAAAGGCTTGGCTTGTAGGGCTGTAATCGTAGTCTTTTGAGCTACTCTTTTAAATCAAATAAACCATTGATAGTACGTTTTTACAAAGGTTTTAGCCTTATTTGGGTTTTATGGTTTTCATCCCTTTTGTTCGAATGATTTTGGTGGTTGTTCTTGGGCATTCGCGTGACCCGAAGTTTGCGACATGACAATAGCACTTCATGAAATAATCGTTTCGTGAACTTGTTTGCATTATAAACTATCTATTTTTGCTAGTCGTATCATCTTGTTTACATTATGAACTCAATATTTTGTACTTCAGATGATTGGTGGAGAATTAAATTGCAACTATGAAGAAAAGAAAAACTTTCTAAGTCAAAAATAGAATTTATTTTATTGAAAATGAGAATATTAATGAGGTTATTTTGTTTAATAAAATGCAACTTTTGATATATGTGAATATACCAACAACTTATGAGAATATGAGAACATGGTATGACAACTTACTTAGAGGTGAGAATATGTTAACATAATAAAATAAATTGTAATACATAGAATGAGTATATGTTCATATTTTCTCATATGTCGACAACTTGTAAAATATGAAAATATGATAAGACAACTTACTTAAAAGTAACAATATGTTAACATGATAAAATAAATTGTGATAAAAAGTGAGATTATATTAACAGAATAAAACAAATTGTGATAAACAGAACGAATATATGTTCATATTTTTTTATATAAGCAAGATTTAATATTTTTTAAAAGTAGTTTCGCTTCAAAACTTATAACCCAAAAATCTGTTTAATGGAATAGTGTAATATAATATGTTTTCGAAATTTGTGTAATAGAAATAGTTTTGGCTGAGAATATAATACAATATGATTACATCTATTTAAGATCCTTTATTATCATAGATTCAAAATTTAACATACCATATAAAGCATTGCGTTTTTAGCTATATTATATTACCATAATATGCTGAAACAAACATAAAATTATGAGATATCTTGGAAATAGAATTAAATGGGATGATAAAAGTCTTCAAAAATATTTGTTAACAGGAGCCATAACATTGAAAATAAAATCAGCCGAACATTAAATGACATCAAATTCCATAGAGAACATCTTGAGGGTATAAAAGTCCTAAAAAATATTAAAAGAACCTCGTGGAATAATAGTTCGGAGCATGGGATCTATCCTCAAATAAGTTGCTAAAATAGGACCTTAGATTAAATCACACTATTTATAATGGTAATATTTTATGTTAAGGCATCAGCACATCAAGAAAGCTAAATCCTATTAAATCCTTAATCAATGGAAAATTTTTAAAAGTATAAATTTGAGATCAACTCAAATTTGATTATTAAAAATATATAAAAATGTACCAAAACAGGATCCACAAAAAATATTCTTAAATAAAGTTATTAGCAAATTTAAGATTTTTTAAAATAGCGTCTGCATTATGAATCTATAAGAAACTCGATGTGTAAAATTTTAAAATTATATGGAGGTTAGGATTTTAGGATTTGTCTATAAATAGAGACTTTATACCTCTAGTATGTTGGTGAAGAATTGAATTAAAATAGTAGAGATGCAGGAAGTGGCAAAAAAATACTATGGGCACTAGAGTAGCTCTTAAGCTTGAAAACAACTCTGTTTCAAGACTTGAGTTGTGAATATCAGGTTTTAGAATATTTTAGTTTCATGATTGTACACCTTATAGTTATAGTAGATTATCTCTCTCACCTATAAACATAAGCAAGTTATGCCAAACTACATAAATTTTTTGCATAATTTTTTCTTTTGTGTGTGCAATATTATGATTCCATTTGTATTCAGAAATTGGTGATTAAATCCTATCCAAAAAATCATAACGTTTTATTATATATAATGATATAGATTTGTATTGGTTGTAATAAAAAAAGGGGGTAAATTACACTGACTTCCCCTCTGGTTTCTGAAAAAAACAAAAATCACCCTTGTGGTTTTTAAAATTTCACAAACCACCCCTTAGGTTTAATTTGTACATCAAATTAGTCCAAAAGATAAAGTTTACATTTATACTTAACGAAAACCATCCAAATCACTCCAAAACCACCCCCAAAACCACTTCCTCCAAAAATCACCCTCAAAACCATCACCCCCAAACCACCCTCTAAACCTCAAACCCACTGCCATCAAAAACCACCGCCCTAAACCCACCAAAAACCACCGAGAGAGACAGAGAGAGAGAGCGGAGAGAGGAGAGAGGAGAGAGGAGAGAGAGATAGCAGAGGGAGAGTGTAATACTCGGCCCTTTTCTTATATATATATATATATATATATATATATCCATGCCCAACGTGTTCTTTTTTAATACGTGCACACCATTAATGAATGATTTATGCTTTAACGTCGTAGAATAGCATGTACGTTGGTGTTTTATGCTATCTCGGGACCTCTTAAAGTGTTTTCTCATCTGGAGTAGAGGTCCAGTCGACTGACCTGTTAATCCAGTCGGCTGACCTGGCCTGGGAAGTGTTTTGAGGTTGGGCAGTAGGTTTTTTAGTCGACTGGAGGCATATTCCCAATCAACTGACGGCCACCCGTGGGGTTCCAGTCGACTGATCGTGAGGGTCCAGTCGACAGACCTTGATTTGGGCTAGTTTTGTACTTTTCCAAAAGCTTTCCCTGTCGACTGACCTTGAGGGTCCAGTCGACTGGACTCCTGGCGTACGTGAGCCTATAAATATCTAACCTTGTTTAGATATTTTGAAAAGTTTACTTCAAGGCTAAGTTTCCATTTTCTCCTCCTCTCTAGATTTTTGAGGGTACGAGGTTTAGTTTTTGACAAACCATTAGTGGATCCTACTATCCACGCTGTGGGCTCCGCTTTCATCCGAGCAGAATCTTGTTTTGACGAAATTTGATTTTTGCACGTAAATTGAGGCATCGAGTTTTTAACTCTCGAGATAGGATTCTTGACTATGTTGTAGTGTAAGGGTGTTACATGCAGTTTCACTCCTTTTCACCTGTTGAAAATCCCTTAAATGCTATATTTCATGTTTTAAACCTTGTTGTACGGATAAAAGCATGTTTTGAGCTTTTTACACGGTTATTTTCATGATATAGTCTTGTGAGGGTTGGTTTGAAAAACGGTGGTTTTGGGAATCACCTCGATGTATCGATGTGTGTTGGAGGTTTGAAGCTAACTCTTGGAGTTGAGCTTAAATTCTTATGTTTCATGGATTCATAAAATATTTTAAGGTCATTAAAAGTAATATGATGATGTGTATATGGATATTTAGTACATGGGCGAGTTCGTACTTCTATTTGTGAATCATACGGTGAATTGCATATTTGGGGCAGTGAAAGACTGCTAAGAGTTGCATATTTGGGGCATGAAAAATGTCCTGCGGTGAAAGACCGCCAATAGTTATATAATTGGGTTCGTGTCATCCCATGGTGAATGACCGTAGCAGATTACAGCAGGCATATAACTTTATGATATATGCTAGTCGTGTTTATTTGGGCATTGCTAGATGACTTGAGGGTTTTGGTTGATAAAAACTCTTTGAAAATCCATGTTCTGTTATTGCGTAGCCTGTACTATTACATCATAGTCTTCTCCTATTGAGCTTCGGCTCACGGTGTGAGATTTTTGTTTTGTTGAAACCCTTTTCAGGTGACGATGTGGATGATCATGAGGAGATGATCTAGAACTACATGAGGTGGCAGAAGACTTTGGTTTAGTTTTCTTTTGTAAATCTCACATGTTGTACGCCTTGAGGCGATTTACATTATGCTTGTATGGTTGTATTGAGAGGTAAACCAGGGGTACTTATTTTTATTCCAAAAGATGTATTATTTTGAGGGATGACGTATGTATAGAACGTATCTCTTTTACCAAATGGTGTTGATGGGCTTTTTCGTGTGACCTTGGATTTTAGGGCGTGACAACTTGGTATTAGAGCTCTGGGTGCGAATACCTAAGAGCCATGAGAAGATGGTACATCACCTTGTGAGGATGTTGTGCGTGTTTGGCTGCATATGTCTAACGTTTTTGATAACATGAACATGATAGCCTATTGAGCATGTAGTTCTGGTATACATAGGTATGGAGGTTAGGCCTTAGGATTGATTAGTCTTGCCTTCGAGTGTTTGGATTAACACACTTGGAAGCCAAGTTAGAAAGGCATTTAGCTGACATATTTTCTAGCAAGGAATCTAAGTAAGTTATCCAAATGAACGAGTCTTTCTTGTCGGTTCTCCTCATTATGCGAGAGTTCACATAATCTTCAGCGGCTATGTGTTGCATGCTTATGTGTGTTATGCCTTTTTATGTTAGTAATAACATGCTCTATGGAGGCTTATCCTGTTCTTTACCTTAGTATAGAGTCATGTCCATGTGGGGAGGATGGGGCCATGGCAGGGGCCGGGGCCGAGGTCGAGCATATGATCAGGTTCCGGAGGAAGGGGACGTTCATGCCCCACAGGAACAGGTGGGCGGTGCTGATATCATACAGAAAATGCTTGCCACTATGAGAGCCATGGCTGAAGCGACCAGGGCTGGAGTGAGGGCTTATGAGCCAAGGGCCTCTGTGGCTATGAAGAAATTCTGGCGGTTGGATCCTCCATCCTTTTATGGGGAGCCGGACCCCAAAGTTGCTACCGAGTGGTTGGAAGTGACCATGACAATCTTCGATACTCTGGATATTGAGGAGGATCTTTGTGCGTGAAGTTGGCGGCGTTCCAACTGTGGAAAGATGCTAGGGTGTGGTGGAAGTTTGCTAAGACCACGGTGGATGACACGTAGGCCGCTTTCACAAAGGTCTTCTTGGAGAAGTATTTCCCGTGATCTTCGAGGGATACATACCGAGAGGAGTTCCTCTCCCTTGTTCAAGGTAACCTTACCGTGGTCTAGTATAAGGCAAAGTTCGCGAATCTATCGCAGTTTGCCTCTGAGATGGGGTCTATAGAGGAATTGCGCACTAGGAGGTTTGAGAGGGGCCTTCGATCGGCTATCAAGGAAAGAATTACAGCTATGGGTTTGGATGTGTACATTGCACTGGTGGAAGTCACTATCCGAGTAGAGAACTTGCTGGCAGAGAGTTGCAGAGTTAGAGAGGGTAAGAGTCAGCAGGGCAATGGAGATGTACAATTCCAAGGGCGTTTGGAAAAGCGCCACAGGTCATTTGGTCCGAGTTCTGCAAGATCAAATTAAACTTAGTTTTCTACTCCTGCACCTTCAATGGCCTCGACAGGAAAGTTTGAGCAGAGATAGGTTACCTGCTATGGATGCGGGAAGCTAGAACATCGAGTGTCGAATTACCCACAGAGGGGACTGTCCCAGAGTTCAGTGCCTGCCCAGTCACAAGAGAGAGAGCCGCCCGTATGTTATGGGTGTGGTCAGCTAGGGCACTTTCGTAAATATTATCCCCAAGGAAGGAGTGATCAGAGTGCGGCCGGATCGCTAGCGGTTCCAGCTGCATAGAGGCGACAGACTTCCCTACAGCCCAAGACTCAGGTATCTAGGTTTGCAGAAGGTTTGCAGAGGGAGGTGCTTCAGCACAATCAGTGAGGCAGTCTACAGCCCAGGGCCACAACAGACATTCCAGGGCACCGCAGAGCCGAGTTTATGCCCTTATTGATTCTAGTGCTTCCAAAGCACAAGTCGTGCCGGATACTGCTGTTGCTCCTTCCATGATCAGAGGTACTCTCTTTGTCTTTAGATCATGGGCCAGTGTTCTCATTGACACCGGAGCATCGTATTTTTTTATTGCTTTTACTTTTGCATCTGCTTTGGGGTTGGAGACAGACTTATTAAGTAGTGCCTTAAGTGTAGAAACCCCAATCAGTGGGACAGTAGTGTTGAGTCGAGTGTGCAGATCCTGTGAGTTGGGGGTCGCTGGTCATCGTTTGGAGTTTGACTTTATCATTCTAGACATGACCGCGTTTGATGTCATCCCAGGGATGGATTGGTTAACCACCTACCGTGCCTTTATTGATTGTGACCAGCAGAGGGTATCTATTTACACACCAGAGGGTGATTGTTTCTATTTTGTGGGTGATCGAGATGGGGGTTTATGGTCTATGCCCGATATTACTCAAAGCCGAGGAAAACTGGGTTTTCTCTTTTCATCTCTCAGATTGGACAAAACGGTCATGGTTCAAAGGGGGTTAACCCTGTAGTTTGTGACTATCTAGATATCTTTCCAGAGGATCTATTTGAGTTACCACCGAGCTGGGAGGTGGAGTTTTCTATTGAGTTGGTACCTAGAGCTGCTCCCATTTCTATGCCATCTTATCACTTTGCACCGGCTAAGTTGCGAGAACTCAAGGTACAGCTCGGGGAGTTGCTTAACAAAGGGTTTGTGCGTCCGAGTACATCACCATGGGGAGCACCAGCTTTGTTTGCAAAGAAGAATGATGGATCCTTGAGGTTATGCATAGATTACCGGAAGTTGAACCAGGTGACAGTGAAAAACAAGTATCCCATGCCAAGGATAGATGACTTGTTTGATCAGTTGAAAGGATCGACTTACTTTTTGAAAATTGACCTGAGATCTGGGTACCATTAGTTGAAGATTAGGGACAAGGACATAACGAAGACCGCCTTTCGGACTCGCTATGGTCATTATGAGTTTCTAGTTATGCCGTTCAGTCTGACGAATGCCTCAGCTACTTTTATGGGTCTGATGAACCGTATTTTCCCTCAGTACCTAGACACCTTTGTGGTCGTGTTTGTGGATGATATCCTGGTTTATTCACCCATGAGAGAAGCACATAAGGAGCACCTGCGTATCGTTCTACAACTTTTAAGAGAACATCGCTTGTACGCAAAGTTCGAGAATTGTGAATTTTGGATGTCATAGGTGAGATTTTTGGGACACGTGGTGTCAAAGGATGGAGTGTCTGTGGATTCTTCAAAGATCGATGCAGTGATGAATTGGGAACGACCAAGAATGTCTTTGAGATTCGTAGCTTTCTCGATTTAGCGGGTTACTACAGATAGTTTGTGAAGGATTTTGCCCGACTTGCAGCACCGATGACACGTCTGACACGAAAGGGAATTATGTTTGTATGGAGCGAGTTCTGTGAATCGGCATTCCAGGAGTTGAAGATGAGATTGACCAGAGCACCTATTTTGATTATTTCGGAATAGGGTTTGGGCTATACAGTGTACTGTGATGTATCTCTTAATGGTCTTGGGTGTGTTCTGATGCAGGGAGAAAAAGTTGTAGCTTACGGATCTCGACAGTTGAAGACCCACGAGAAGAACTACCCGACACACGATTTAGAGTTAGCAGTTGTGGTCTTTGTCTTGAAGACATGGCTACACTATCTTTATGGTGAGCATTTTGAGGTTTTCTCTGATCACAAGAGCTTAAAATACTTGTTTTTGCAGAAATACTTAAACTTGCGCCAACGACGGTGGAGGGAGTTGTTGGAGGACTACGACTTTGACTTGCAGTATCACCTGGGGAAGGCCAATGTTGTGGCTGACGCCCTCAGTAGAAGACCTCATAGCTCTGTAGCTTCTTTGGCTATAAGAGAGTGGGACATGCTTGGAGAGGTTGGCAAGTTTGATTTTTATCTCGGGGAGACAGTGAGGGATGCGACTTTATTCTCGGTAGCTACATAGCCTACACTGGTTGCACGTGTACTAGAGGCTCAACAGGCAGATCAGGAGGCCCAAATGAAGCGGGATCGCATTGCTAGTGGGAAAGATACGACGGGATGGGTTGTGAACCCTAATCAGAGTCTGAGGCTAACAGGGAGATTGTTTGTACCAGAGTTGTGCCGTGCCGAGGTACTACATGATTTCCATCATTCACATCTTGCAGTGCACCCCAGAGACACGAAGATGTACCATGATCTACGTCGTCAGTTTTGCTGGACAGGTATGAAGAAAGATGTGGTTCGGTTCGTTTCTAGGTGCCTCACTTGTCAGCAAGTCAAGGCAAAACATCAAAGACATACAGGGTTGTTACAGCCTTTATCAATATCAGAGTGGAAGTGGGAGAACATCACGATATATTTCGTTACAGGACTTCCTAGGTCACCCAAGGGGCATGATACTGTTTGGGTGGTAGTCGATAGATTGACAAAGTCTGCCCACTTCCTTCCCATTCATGTGAAAGACTCTGTAGGTAGATTGAGTAAGTTGTATATCCAAGAGATAGTCCGACTGCACGGAGTGCTAATGACCATTGTATCCGATCGAGACCCGAGCTTTACATCACGCTTTTGGCAGAGTTTTCAGACAGCATTAGGGGCAAGGTTGACATTTAGTACTTCTTTTCATCCCCAGACGGATGGTCAGCTTGAGAGGATCATACAGATTTTATAGGATATGCTGAGAGCTTGTATACCTGACTTTTGGGATTCTTGGGAGGATCATCTGCCTTTGGCAGAATTTGCATACAACAACAGCTATTAGTCCAGCATTGGGATGGTACCGTATGAGGCCTTGTATGGTAGACTGTGTAGATCACTAGTATGTTGGACAGATGTGGGGGTCTCGCCGTGTAGAGGATTGATGAGGTTTGGTCGAAGTGGGAAGTTATCACCGCGTTTCATCGGACCTTTTGAAA
>JAUMHN010328767.1:0-17999 GCA_032360265.1 Heliamphora ciliata | reverse complement strand
ATATGTGATCCAATCCATGAACCATGGAGATCAAACCAAAACATGTAAACACATATTTTTATCAAAACGTTTTAGAAATTGAAACTCAACTCCACGGGCTAGCTCCAAACCTTCGATAAGCAAGTTTTCCCACAACTCCGTTTTCCAACCAACCATTTGAAAATCAATCACCACAAGCGAGATTTCACAAATCTATCGCCTTTAAAACCATTTGGGGAAAGTGAGGGAAGCCAAAAACCCAACCACCGAACCACCAAAACAATACCCTCAGCCCTCACAGGAGTTCAGCCGACTGGCCCAAGCCCCCAGTTGACTAAAATAGGCACTGAAAAAAGGGAACCAAAATAGAAAGAACTTTAGTCGACTGACCCCCCATGTTCAGTCGACTGAACTCACCAAAAGATGATCCAGTCGACTGGACTTACGGGTTCAGTCGATTGAACCAGCCCAGAAAATGTTTTTGGCTACGGGTTCTCTGGTTTTTTGCTTCCAAACCTCAAATCAAACCTCCAAACTCCTGTATATGATACCCACAAGGATATGTATGCCCAAGCTTACCATAAAGCCACAAAAGAAACCCTCAAAACACGGTTTCATCCACCCGAACGCCGAAAAATGGTTTTAACCCAAAATTGGATCTAAAACACAAATCATCTTTTCATGCATTTTTAAATGGTAAAACATCATAAGATTACATATATATCCCTCATACAGCAGTAGAATCTGAAATCCTACCTCGTTGGGTCAAAAACCCAACGCCTCGATGCACGTGCAAAATCGAGTTTCGCTGAAATCAAATTCTCACTGGATAGATGCGAAGCCCTCAATGCCGATACTAAGGATCAGCAGTTGGTTTATCAAAAACTAAGCCCCGGGCCCCAGAGAAGTTAGAGAGAAGGTAGAGAGAATATGGAGGAAACTTAGGAGTTAAGTTTTCAAAATATCTTTTTAGAAAATATTTAAGTTTCGATATTTATAGGCCTCTAAAATATATATTTTTTGTTTAATTTTTAAAATTCGCACGGCAACTCCTTACAACCTCGGGAACCAACCCCGCATGCTCAGATAAACATAAATATGCATCAAAACGAGTAAATCATACACCGCAGACATATATATGCAAAACACAAGATATATACATATAAGTCTCAAAAAGAGACGGGTTCGGGTCTCACACTCTGCAATGGAGTTTTAATTCTACTTTAGTGGGTTCTAGTTCAAGTTGAAGTTTTCACTAAATTAGGGTACTTTTGGAGTGAAGATTAATTTATTAATTTAAACCAAGTAATTTTTCCTAGTGAAAAGCTCTCTATGAAAAAGCCAATCTATGTAAGACCCCGACCCTTCACATGGCAACGATATTATCGGCTTTGGGCAAAAGCCGACACGATTTTGTTCTTTCCATGGGGTCACCCATCCTTGCATTGCTGCCGCCCAAGCACGCTTAACTACGGAGTTCTACTAGGGTCTCTACCACTTAGGAAAAGGCCTCGTTGAATGTAAGGGTCCAAGATTTTTCCTTTATTGCCTAGGACCTCCCTCTCCCTTTCCCATGTGGAAAACCAGAATATCACAATCCACCCCCTTTAGGGCTGCACGTCCCTGTGCAGTAACCTACCAGTTCCGGTAGCCTGCCAATCCTTATCAACCCGCCCATTTAGTAGCCCACCCACGTGTCACGCGAGACGGAAGAGCCCCACATTCGGAGGTGAGGAGAGTCGGCTCTGATACCATTTGTAACACCCCGATCCTTCACATGGCAATGATATTATCCACTTTAGGTAAAATCCCTCACGATTTTATTCTTCCTAGGGAGTCACCCATCCTTGCATTGCTCCCGCCCAAGCACACTTAACTGCGAAATTCTGCTAGGGTCTCTACCTCTTGGGAAAAGGGCTCATTGAATGTAAGGGTTCAAGATTTTTCCTTTGTAGCCCAAGAACTCCCTTTTCCATTTTCAATGTGAAAAATCAGGATATCAAAATATATAAGTATTGTGATAGGGACTCTGGAATTTTCCATTGGTTCCATCTTCAAGCAATGTCGTTGATTCTTGAATTGTCCATTTTAGGACAATGTGAATATTAAGGAAATAGTTCTATGCTCTGTCATGTCCAAAAAGTTTATAGATACATGAGGCAAAATAGTTTACTAGAATGATGTTGCCTTTTGCTTCTTCTTGCTATAGAGAAATTGTGGTTTAACTTAGGATTATGAAATTAGAGCTAAATTTTTGTTAAATCAAAATATTGGTAACTTTTGATAAAGCTTTAGTTTAATAAATGGTTTATGGGTTCAATTTCATGGAACCATGATGAAATTTTGAATGTTGAAATACTTAGTTGTCACTTGACCCATGTAATTTAAAAAAATAGAGCTTAATTGTTCAGATTGTAATTAAATTTGAATTTGGGGGTTCATTTGTTGCCCACCCTTGTGTATGTTGATGTGAAGTGTCGATCATATGAAACTTGAGCTAATTGGTATTGTTTTTAACTTATGGATGAACTAAGAGTTATAATTGAATGTATAATTGAGGTTCAAGAAGGTTTTGAGAAACCCTTGATGACGAAACTTAGTTGTATTAATATAAAACTTGGTTTGAGTAAAGAATGAATTTAATCATGGCAACAAGCCATATTGATTTGGTGTTTGAACCCTATGATTGGATTTGAAATAAGAGTAAGCACAACTTTAGAACTTCCTAATGTGGTAAATTGGTGATTTAATCTATGGAACTATAATTTCATTACGTGTGAAATATAATTCTAGTTTATATAAAGGAGAGTTTAAATTCATAACTCATGAACGATGGATTTATATGTGAACCATTAAAGTGTTGTTAGAACACCATCATTTTTGTTTGAAATTGGAAGATTTGAATTGATCATTCAATTGGAGAGGCTTGAGAACTAGTTGAATTGAGAATGGTGATTATAAAGGGGATTGTTACATGTGATTGGAACCTTAAAGGTTGTTAATTTGAATTGAATGGATAACCTGATAGAAGAACATGGGAGAAATATAGAATCCTTGTTATGTTCACAACTTATATGTGTAACTTGTTAATTGATGATGAATCCATGTGAATTAATGTAAAGCTTGGGTTGAGCTAAATCTTCAAGTTTGGCAAATTTGGATCTAATTCTAACTAGTGCAACTTTTGTATGTTAATCTTGTAAATGTTTCACTGAATATATGGTCTATAACAAGTTAAAGTTATCATGTTTGAATATAGTGAATAATGGAAACAAATGGTTGAAATGTGGAACTAATGATTGTGGTTGAACTCTTGATTGAAAGAACACCTAAAATTGGATGATTAAGTGACAATTGATGAGGAACCCTTGTTGTGGTAATGTGAAACTTATTTAGAGGCGTATATTACTAAACTTGATAAATGAGATAATACGATTAAAGATGGTGATTTGGGAAAATGTGTTGTGAACATGGTTTGGGATCAATAAATGGTATGCTCATAGACGTTATAATGAATTATAATCAACTCCCAATTTGTTAAAAGATAATGATACAATAATCAATTATGGAACCGACGGTTATTTGATTGATGTGATTAAGTTGGGCTTGACTAGCTCCGCGGTGAAAGACCAGAAACTTGCGCAAGATGAATACCGTTGCCCTTGAGTTAGCCCCCATAAAATGGATGTGATTGTGTCGTAGTGAGTTATAGAGCTATCTATTACCTAATAGCTTCGCGTAGCCTATTAAGAGAATACGGAGGGGTATTTATAAGCTGCACCCGACATTGGTTCCAAATGATTGTAGTGATGAGTTATAGAGCTATCTATTACCCAACGGCTTTGTGTTGCTTGTTGGGGGAATAGGGAGGGGTTTTTATAAACTGCACCCTACGTCAGTTTAGTATTGAGTAATGAGATAAATAAAAAGAATCAATTTTGAAAGAACATGCAATGAAAATAAAAGATGATGAAATTTGAATGAAAATAAATAAATAGGAATCTAACAATCTCATGGTTAAGTGAAATGGATAATGGAAAGTACGACTTATGGGATCATTTGGTTATGTGGGAACAAATGAAATAAATTAATTGATAATGAAAACAAAGGAACCTGGTTAGGAACAATATACATACGAACTAGACCCCGAATAGAGAAGTAGTGATTGTTAAACTGCAGATATTGGGATGTCGAGTCCGTGTTGGCATAACAAGTTAAATGAGATAAGAAAATGACGTAATGGGGATAAAGATCATATATAATAACTTAACTAACAAGGTAAGGTATATGGATGGCATACCTGAAATGATGAAATTAAAAGAAAGAGATTAGTAATGTTAAGATAAATGAGCATAAATGGGCGAATAGCTTTGTTAAAACAAGAAAGGTGTGGGTGAGCTCAAATTTGACTATGAAAATGTGTTCGTTGTAATTGTATAATGGTATCTCCTCACACCTCACATATCATGCATCATATCTTTGTTAGTCTTTATCCTACGAGTTTCGGCTCACGTTGTAGTTTTACAAAATTTTACAAGTCCTGACAAGCAAGAGAAGGTGTAAGAACGTCTTAATTTTCATATGAGACTTGAAGAGGAAAGAGAAGATGTATAGTTTGGAATCGATATATGCATTTTTTTTCTTTTCGTTTTGTTTGTAAAATATAATGAAGTTTTTCTTTGTAATTGAAACTATAAACTTTTATGGACAGATAGCGTACGTTGGGTACTTGATTCTAGTAATGCTATTCATATGAATGGATTAGAATTGATATTTACATAGTTCTATGGGAGTTGATCATTTGTATTGTTATGAGAAATGCTGTTATTAGATTATTTTGAACTGTAATTGGGAGTCGAAATCCAGGCTGTGCTTGACTATAGATTGTTATTTAAATTCACCAGGTTTACAAAAAAATTTGGGATAGTCCGAAAAATAGAGAAAATTCTGCCCAAATTTTTAAGAATTATACTTGGAATATTTTGTAAATCTAGAAATTAATTTCTTTTAAAATAAGTTAAAGAAATCAAGAGAATACTACAGGAAGAATGAGTTATCATGTGAGAATCTTGGGCCTCGGGTCGAGGTGTGACACCGTCAAAACTTATAAGCTTTTTTATTAAGGGGGTATCGTGTGAGACCCTGACCTATTTTCCTTTTTTGTGTTTGTCGACGTGTTGTTTATCATTTTAGAATTGCATGTTTATATGTGTTTTATGCATGCTTGGGCTTAAAAATGCACGTGGGGTTGCATACCAGGGCCGTTGGGTGTTGTGGTGAAAATTTTAAAAAAATATAAAAAAGATATTTTCATAGCCTATAAATATCTAGCCTTAGATATTTTGGTGGAAATATTTCCAAAACTTACAAGCTAAGTTTTTTTTTTCAAACGAAACCTCTACCTTCTCTCTAACTTCTCTGGGGCCCGGAGATAGGTTTTTGATGATCTGATAGCTGATCCTTGCTATTGGCACTGAGGGCTACGCGTTCATCCAAACGAAATTTGATTTCGACAAGGTTCGATTTTTGAGACGTTAAATTTTTAACTCAACAAGGTAGGATCCTAGACTCTCATATCTTAAAGGGGTGCTATGTGTAATCGTATGTGTTTTTACCATTTTAAAATGCATGAATAGTTGGTTTATATTTTGAAAAGTTTGGTTTGGGTTCAAAATCATTTTTTGTTGATTTCGGTTGGATGAAGCGGGTTTTGAGGCATTTCTTTCGGTGCTTCTTTGTGGTGTTGGGCTTGAGTATGTCCGGGGGTATCAAAAGGATGTTTAGATGCTTCAATTTTGGAGTTGGGGAGTTGATCCCGTAGCTAGGGTTTCGTTTCTACTGTGGTCCAGTCGGCTGGACTGAGTAGTTCAGTCGGCTGGGTTGACAGTAGGGTTGTAGTGACCCGGTATGTTATTATTTTATATATTTAATTATTTAAACATAATTAAATTTTAGAACATGATTGTTGATAATTGATACAATATTTGGCGTGTGTTGAGACTCCAGAGAATTAATTTGTGATAAATTTTGTGATATCAGAAAATTGTAATTGTGTTACTTCAATTTAATTTAAAATTTTAGTTTACATAAGAGTAAATATGTAAATAAATGTAAGGGATATTAATATATATGTATTAAGGTGTCTAAAAAAAACAAAAAAAAACATGAAAATGCCTCTTAGCCGAAGCTGAGAGCTTCGGGAAGAATGTAGAAATCAAGAGAGAGATCGAGAGAGAGACCAGGAGAGATCGAGAGAGAGACAGAGCGAGATGGTAAAGGCACAAGCCACACTACCTTTGCCTCATCACCGAGAGTACTGGCACCATCCCCGCCGGTGACCCTGCCCTAAATCCCTACCCCAAATTGCGCCTCCCCTGTTCAGCACCACTGCCATCTTCTCCCTTTTTCCCCTGTTTCATGATAATTCTGAACTTCGTTCATCCTTTTAGAAAATTTGCCGAGATTCACACACTATTGGAAAATTCTACTCAGGATTCAAGAGATACGCGTTGAGGGGAGTAGGTTTGAACTGTCCAAGAACCGAATTTCAAAGGGCCCGAAAGTTAGGGTTTTTATTAATTGGCAGAATTCTGAGGCGTTGGAGGCATCAAGAGTGGGATTGAAGGTCATGGAGCTAGGGTTTCAGTTTGAAGCTTCCATGAGAAAAGTTCCAAGGTAGCTGAAAACATCAGGTGGCGGGATTGGCATATTTTCGAAGCTCCAGGAACTCAACCAGGTAGGATTTAGACAAATTTTGGTGCTCTATAATGATTTTTGTTGATTAATCATATGGAACCCTTTTGTAGTAAAGAGATTAAGCTAAAACTTAAACACTTTATGGGTTATATAGTTGGAAGCTATATTCATCTATTGATAATGAGAAAATGGACCCGGTGACTGGCGGTTAAGATTATGTAAATGTTAAATTGGCAATTGGAGATTTAAATCGTAATTAGTTAACATAATTTGGGAGAATGATGGAAACCCTAACTCTATAATTAAAAGATGAATATTTCCCCTGAAGTCTTGAATTGATTTAGTTGAATTCATAAGGTTTAGATCCTAGGGTGAGGTTGGGAGACTCAATTGCCTATTAAAGTTAGAACACTTGAAGCTAGGTCGAATGCGAATTTCAATCCCTAAAACCATTATCCTGTTGGTAGATTAAGACATAACCATAGCTCAACTTCGTGTGTAGGATAATGTGAGTAAATTGGAAAGAATGAGGAATTGTTGAAAACTTGTGATATGTTGATGTGCAATTCACGAGTAAAAGTGATAGACGAAATAAAGAATTCGAAACAATTGCGATAATAGGAGATAATATTTGAACTATTCAAAAAGAATTTAACGTATAGAAAGAATTTGGAATTTTAAGATTTGATTAAACAAGGTTTGTGGAACTTGCTGATAAAATTGGTTTATCTAGTTTGAAAGGTTATTATACGAACTACGAATCCCATGAAGTGCGAATTGTTAAAATAAAGTTCTTAGAAGCGAAACAATGAAATATGAATTTATTAGCGATTAATTAGTGAGAAACTCAAAACTGAATGGTTTATTAGTTTAAATTGGATGACTCGAATTAATGGCTTAATCGGGAAAAAGTTAGAAAAATTATGGAATATGTTTGAAACTATGAAAATCGATGATATGCTTGAGATATAGTTTATCTCTTAAACCATAGTTTGAGAACTTCAAATTTTAAATTCAAGCATTGATGATTGATCTCAGGATAATTTATTAAAGCGGTTGGATCGAAATTCTTGTAAGTTGTTAAAACCATATAACCTATTTATTTGAGATTGATGAGCAAGCTTGTTGCTACATGAGGAACTTTGGACAAATAAGAAAAATTCTAGCTAGATAAGGATTCATAAATTGGGAAACATGTAAGATGGATTTGTTTCTTTATAGTTGGTGAAATATAAAATTTGGGTTATTGAGTTACAAATGTGTTACTTAGTCTGTATAACTTATTATTAGTGGGGTGAGTAATGAATTTATGATAAATTCTCACAATCGGGAGAATATAAAACATATGAATATTTCTTAGGAAGTCTATCCTTCATTGAAAAGATTTTTGGAGATGATATTATGCGTTTTAAACCAAAATTGTTGAATTTAATCTGAATTCATGATTAAGTTGTCTTATGGGTAAAATAATTGTATATGGAATTCAAAAGACTAGATAAACGTAACAAGTAAAACATGTGATTCAAGAATCGGTGTAATTAATATGGACTCTAAAACAGAATGTTGTGACAATTTAAAATGAGAAGCAAAATGATATGCTTGTGAAAATGAATTGGGGAGATGGACTCCCGGTCATTAATAAATAATGACATGATTATGACATATGGTTTGGAATTGGGTAATCAAATATTGAACCGAGGATGATTGATATGGATGTGATAAGTTGGGCTTGACTAGCTCCGCGGTGAAAGACCGAAAACTTGCGCAAGTAGGGTTCCCTACCCATCGGGTTAGTCTCCAAAAAGATGTGCATGGGTTGCCTACCTGTTGGTGTTCCTCAGGGAAACAAAAAAGGGCGGTTGTCGTAGTGAATTATAGAGCTATCTATTACCTAATTGCTTCACGTAGTCTATTGGGGAAATAGGGAGCGGTTTCTATAAGCTGCACCCGACGTCGGTTCAATATTGGATTCATGAAATGAAATGTAACTATGGATACTGAATTAATGAACAGAAAAGAAAGTTAATGCTTTTATAATAGATAAGTGTGCATTGATATTCGATAACTTATTAAAGAGAAAATGAGAATGAAAGTGAGAAATAAAGAGAGAATGAAGAGAAATTGTAATTTATGTCTAAGAAGAAAGAATGTCAACAATTGAATGGGACTGAATAATGAGCGTAATAAGAATGAGGAGATAGAAAGAAAAATGAACAGTTTTTTTTATAAAAGATGTAAATCTAAATGTTGGATAATGAACTAAAGGGAATGGAATTGAAAACAGGAACAAAGATAATTTGAAAGAATGTAAGACGAATGAAATAGAATGACAGAGAAAGAAAATGAATGCGAGCGCTAAAGACAAGTATAGAGAAATGATATTAAGGAGAAGATGTTATGAATAAGAAAGAACTAAAGATCTAATAAAAAAATGAAAGATGGAAAGGAAGTTAAAGATAAAATATTAAAGAAACTGGAAGTGAGATATGAGAATGAGGAAAGATGAATTGAAATGAATGTTTAATAATTTAGTAATAGAAAGTTAAGATTAATTAAATAAAGAGTGAAGGGATGAGGGGTAAGAATGGGTTATAAAAGTAATTTGACTGTGATCGCGTAACAGATGTCATTCACACCTCATAAATCATGCATTGCACTATTTTTAGTCTCATCCTACGAGCTTCGACTCACGTTTGTGGTTACAAATTTTTTTACAGGTTCAAGTAAAATTGAAGTGCCCACAGAGATGCTTAGTCCTAAGGAAGAATGTTTATGTTTATGTTTGTAAATTCAAAACTATGTATCCTTGGATTGTAACTTGTAAAGATGTTGGGTGACTATTGAGAAACTCTAAGAATTATATCTGTAGTGATATTTTGTGGAAAGGAAGAGTATCTTTTGGATGACTGTAATCATTTTGTAAAACATGGAGAATTATGAATGTAATGATTATGAGAATGACATAAATTTATTCTTGTAGTTGATAAATGAACGGCTATGGACCAATGTTTTACTTTGGATATCTGATTTAGTGGGTGATGTTTAAAATAAAGATGAGAATGGATACCACTTAAAATGTGAGTATCTTTGTATGGAATGGTGATTGTCATTGATTCCTTGAACTGTTATTGTGAGTTGGAATCTAGGCAGTGCCTGAGTATAAAATGTTGTTTGAGTTTAACAGGTTCACAGGAAGTTTGGGATAGTCCGAAAAACAGAGGAGACTCTACCGAAATTTTTAAGAATTAGAATTAGTTTATTTTGGGAATTTGGGATAAGTGAAAACCTATAAGACATTAAAAGGAATTTTGGTTAAAGGAATAGGAGATATCAAGTGGGCATCACGCGCCTTGGAATCGGGGGCGCGACAAGGGTGATCCAGCCAACTAGGGTGACGATCCAGTCGACTAACCTAGGTTTAGGTTTTTTTGTGTTTTTTTAGTAGATTTTCAGTCGACTAAATTATGGGGTTCAGGCAACTAATGTCCCGTTTGTGTTGTTTTGTTGTTTTAATGGGTCGTGTTGTGGCCTTGGGGGTTTGTTTGTGTTTTGTTGTCGTCCTCAAGAGTGACGTGGGTTAGATGCGAAGTGTTGGTGTATGGTTAGATGCGAGGTGTTAGTGCATGATTAGATGCGAGGTGTGGGTGCATGGTTGTGTGCGTGGTGTTTGTACATCATTGGGTGCGAGACGTATTTTGGTCCAAAGTTCTTTTTCTAAAAAGGGGAGTTTGGGAAAAGATGGTATTTTGTGAAAACGTTTATGGAAATCGTGTTATAGGAAGTTTGGAGTTGGCCTTCAGGTTAGGTTTTATTTTGTAGATTGTTAGTCGTTTCGGTGAGTGGATGTCAAGTTGTGTGGCATGTGATGTCGTATCGAGTTATGTGGTATGTGATGTCGTGTTGAGTTATGTGGCATGTGATGTTGTATGTGAAACGTAGGGTTTGTGCATGTTTTTATGCGTTAAAACTCTGGTTTTAAAGATGCATAATGAGGGTCGTACATTGGTCGTACGGTGAAAACCAATGAATATGTATAATGAGGGGCGTACATTGGTCCAACGATGAAAACCCATGATGATGCATAATGAGGAGCGTATATTGGTTCTACGGTGAAAACTCGTGAAGATGCGTGTGTTGCGTGTATTGCGTGTGTTGCGTGGGTGGTAAATGTTAACTCTAGTTAATGATGAATGGAAAGTGGTCCAGTATATGTTAACTCTGGTTAATAATGCATAATGAGGGGCGTATATTGGTCATACGGTGAAAATCCATGAAGATGCATGTGTTGCGTTGTGTGGATGGCATGTGTTGCGTGGGTTGCGTGAGTCACGTGAGTTGCATGTGTTGTGTGGGTTACTTGTGTTGCACATGTTAAAACTCTGGTTTTAAAGATGCATTAGATGGGACTGTGGTCCTTCGATGGAAGCTCGAGAAGATCTATGTGTTGCATGTGGGGCTCGTGGGAGTCAATGTATATATTTCTGTTGCATGTGTTGCTCGTGAGAGTTAATGATTTCATGTGAAGCATTATAGTATATATGTATTTATATCAAACTATTTTGGTCACGACCCAAACCCAGGTCTATGAACTAATCCAAAAACATGCCATACATAAACTATATCCAAAGATAATACTCCAAGACATAAGAAATATTGTATATAATATAAACGGGCTTAACAAAATGATTAAAGTCCCAAATTAACTTTCCCAAGTTTACCACAAATGTTTAAAGTAACATACAATATTAACTATCCTTTCCATTACATCACTTTCCTTAACTTCATGTACAACAAAAACAAAAGACAATGTTGCTTCATTTACTGGTCCCTCCCAAAGGCATCCATATCTTTAGTGTCACCCCGCTCTTCGGAACCTGAAATGGTTTGATATATATATACATGAGCTGAAGTTCGTAGGATAAAGATTAACTCATTTATAATGCATGAATTGTGAGGTGTGATGGGTGTAACCAAAATAAATATGCACATTTATCCAAATTATTACTTTTTAACACACACACCCATGCACACCAAATCGCCTCCATTCAACTGTTTGTTTTCCATCCATAAATCATTCATTTTATTTTTCCAATTTTCACAAAACCATATCACCTCTAATGAACCGATGTTGGGTGCAGCTTATAGAAACCCCTCCCTATTAAATCCCAATAGGCTACGCGAAGCCATTGGGTATTAGATAACTCTATAGCTCACCACGACACAATACCACATTTCGGGGACTAACCCGTGGCATGTGGTCCCCATCTTGCGCAAGTTTTCGATCTTTCACCGCGGACTCGCTAGGCCAACTTAATCCACATCAATCCATACGGTTCATTATTGGTTAAAAACCCGGAAGTCCAACCCACAAATGATTCCTCTCCCAATTAATTGCCATAATACACCATTTTGATTCCAAACCCAATGTTCCATTAAATTTCCAAATTACTTGTTTCACAACTTTCATTATATGATTTCTCATATTCACAATGTTTCTACCAGAGTACCAAGTGCCAATAACACAAGTTTGATAGCAAAAAGATCACATTATTTTAAAAGCTAACACTTATCATGTATATATATATGCATATCAATTTGAAACCCACTTTTATTGTAACGAAAACCCAACCAATTAGTTCAATGCATACCTCCCACTCAATCTAGATGTATGTATAGGTGTGCCATAAGCTCAAGAGATTAGAAATTTAGTAAAAGGGGCTAATAATAAGGAAAATAAGTTTTTCTAAAATATTTGGCTAAAAATGGGTGAAAAATGATTATAAAATTTTTACATACCCTCACTATTTTAATGATAACTTTTTCTACAAAAAGAATTTTCGTGTGAGAGTAATCTAGTTGGAAATAGGACTTCCGAGGCTTCGATTTGCATAGAAAATTGACCCCATTCGGAGTCCGGATGAGAGAGATACATTAATTTGAAAAATAATATTTTAATTAGTGAAACAGACCGCGCGATAGACCGATCGATTGGTCTATCCAGCGGTCTCACCTGCAGAAAATACCGAGAGCAACCTTTGACCACTAGATAGACCGAACGATCGGTCTATCAAGCGGTCCTGCGCCGAAAAAATGATTTTCTTTAGGTTTTGAAGCCAAAATCTATTCAAACCCAAATTGATGCAAATTCATGAAATTTTAGATCATTTAAGCTCCCATTTTTACACAATAAACTCACAAATTCATAGCTAACCATTTTTCAAAACTCCAATTTCTTTAAAAATCCAATTCAATCCATACACCTATAAGTTTCCATTTATGCATGAAATCAATAAGGGTTTTACTCATATAAGAAAAATATCAACCCAACTCAACACAAAACATATAAGATAATCTAAATCCCACCTCAAATAGCTTTAACACCTTGAGATTTTGCCAATTCTCTTCCTAGGGTTTAGGTTGCCTCCTTAATTTGCTCCTTGATGCTTCAATCACTTGTTCTAGCCTTTGCTCCTTCCTTACTGGCCTCCAATAACTTTAAATCTTCTAACTTGAGTGAGGAGAACTACTAATCTTTCTCAATCTCCATGAGGAAAAGAAAATGAAAGTAGAAGAACAAAAGAGGAGAGAGGGTCGGCGGGTTGGGGTGGAAATGCCTTTCTTTTTATTTTTATTCTCTCAACTCTCTCTCTCTCTCTCTCTCTCTCTCTCTCTCTCTCTCTAATTCTCTAGAATGTTTGGGAGAAATCTTAGGTTTTGTTTGGTTTACTTCTTTTTAGTTTTAGCTTTAATGACCTATTTTCCACTCTAGTTTAATTCCATTATCTTCATAATTTAATTCCACATTCACGACTAAATTTTTAAACCCATATTCCATGAATTTAAATTAATAAGCTATACTTAGCCTCAAATTATTGTCATCTAGCATCTTGTTTCTCAATTATACTTTCACATGCCAGTAAGTTAACTGTTAATAAATAGAATTTTATAACACCCATGTCTAAAATTAATTCTGTCTCCTCACTTAACCGAAAACATGTAAGCATAAAATAAATACGTATCGGGTCCTCACAATTTTCCTTCGAGGCTCCTATGAGTCGAAAAATCTTATATCTTTTCGCATTACATTTGATCCTGTAAAACTTGTTTTGAGGCTCAGGCGAGTCGTAACATACATATTACTGTGCTAGAATGTTTAACTTTTATTTCATGTTTGTTTAGTTTCTACTGAGCTTTCACTCACAGTGTGGGATTTAAAATGTTTTTTAGGTGCACAATCACGTAGGTTGATCGGGAGAAGCCGGTTGGAGCGGAAGACTTGTAGTCTTCTTTTGTTTCCTTTTGAATCATGTATGTTTTACATGTTTTGGTTTTGAAATCGTATGTTGTAAGCCTGTAGGCGAGTATATTTATTGCATGTACGTCTTGTATTTTATAGAGTAAAACATCGGTTGGGTGTTACTTTTCAGCTTTGTATGATTGTTTGTGGATGTTTCACGTGACCCGGGCATCGGGGCATAACAGAATGGTATCAGAGCTCTGGGTTCGAATACCTAAGAGCCGTGAAAAGAGGGCGCATCACCTTGTGAGGTTGATTGCGTGTCCTTGATGTGTGTGCTTGATTTTATGTGTTTAGATGTTTTGATAACATGAACATGCTAGCGTATTGAGCATGCGGATGTTGTGTATATGTGAGCATGTGGGTTGAGCCTTAGGATTGATCAGTCTTGCCTTTGGGCTTTTGGGTTAACAAGATTGGAAGCCAAGTTAGAAATGCGTTTTGTCAACCTATTTTCTGGCAAGGAATCCAAATAGGTTATCCAAATTGGCACATCACTCTTGTCAGTTCTCCTCAGTATGTGGGGTTGTTTAGCATGCTCTTGAATGGGTATGTGTTAGCATGATTATGTGTTTTATGTTAAGTGATAACATGATGCATGAAAGCTTATGTGGTTATGTTGCTTTCGTATAGACGTGATGTTTGCGAGGGAGAGGACGAGGTCGTGGTTGAGGCCGTGGCAGTGGTTTAGGCCAAGGGGATATGCCAATTCCTGATGCTCGAGATGCAAATGCTCCCTAAGGACCGATTGACGCGATAGAGTTGTTGCGTGCGCTGGTAGACACTTTAGGTGGTGTGCAGTGTTGAGACATCAGTTGGTGAGGATGTGATGTTGGGGCAAGTTAGTAGATCCTGTGTCCTAAGGTAGTTGGCCATTATTTAGAGTGCATGACCATGTTTAACCTTATCCTAGGAATGGTTGGCTAACCACCTACCGTGCCTGTGTGGATTTCAATCGACGGGGTTATTTTCATGTGACCTTGTGTTGAATTTCGAGGAAAAAATTCTTTTAAGGGGGTAGAGTTGTGAGACCCTGACCCATTTTCATTTTTGGTGTTTTTTGACGCGTTTATCGTTTTAGAATTGCATGTTTATATGCGTTTTATACATGTTCGGGCTTAAAAATGCATGTGGGGTTGGATGTCAGGGACGTTGGGTATTGTGGTATGAATTTCAAAAAAAAGATATTTTCATGGCTTATAAATATCTAGCCTTAGATATTTTGGTGGAGATATTTCCAAAACTTGCAAGCTAAGTTTTTTTTTTCAAACGAAACCTCTGCCTTCTATCTAACTTCTATCTAGTTTTTGACTCAACGAGGTAGGATCCTAGACTCTCATGTCTTAAAGGGGTGTTAAGTGTAATCGTATATGTTTTAACCATTTTAAAATGCAAGAAAAGTTGGTTTATGTTTTGATAAGTTAGGTTTGGGTTCAAAATCATTTTTAGTTGATTTCGGTTGGGTGAAACGAGTTTTGAGGCGTTTCTTCCGGTGTTTCGTTGTGGTTTTGGGCTTGAGTATGTCCGAGGGTATGATTTCGGTTGGGTGAAACGAGTTTTGAGGTGTTTCTTTCGGTGTTTCTTTGTGGTTTTGGACTTGAGTATGTCCAAGGGTATCAAAAGGGAGTTTGGACGATTCGATTTTCGGATTGGGGAGTTGATCCCATAGCTAGGGTTTCGTTTTCACCGTGGTTCAATCGACTGAACCACCCAGTCCAGTCGACTAGGTCAATAGTAGGGTGATCCAGTCGACTAGGGTGATGATCCAGTCGACTGACCTAGGTTTGGGTTTTTTTTGTGTCTTTCTAGTAGCTTTTTAGTCGACTGAATTATGGGGTTCAGTTGACTGATGTCCTATTGGGGTTGTTTTGTTGTTTTGATGGGTCGTGTTGTAGCCTTGAGGGTTTGTTTATGTTTTGTTGTCGTCCTCGGGGGTGATGTGGGTTAGATGCGAGGTGTTGGTGCATGGTAAGATGCGAGGTGTTGGTGCATGATTTTGTGCGTGGTGTTTGTACATCTTTGGGTGCGGGACGTGTTTGGGTCCGAAATTCTTTTTTCTAAAAAGGGGAGTTTGGAAAAAGATGGTGTTTTGTGAAAACGTTTGTCGAAACCGTATGGGAGGTTAGGAGTGTTAGCCTTGGTATATTAAAAACCATATTTATAGTATTTAATTTTATTTTAATAAAATTATTTTTTCCTTCTATGAGAATCTTTATGAGCAATGTATATGTGTATCATTTTTTTAATGTTATATATGGATGTCCGATATTCTAATAGTATTTAATCTGGTGTCTAGAGTATGACTTGCACACAGAAGATCAGATTTTAGATTCTTGCAGAATATAAATTATATGTTCACTGTTTAGATGGAAATAGACATACCATCGGTACAATGAAGCACAGAGTTTTTGTAGACCTGTGTTGATTACAAGAAACAGATAATAGTTTCGTCTGTTGTTTCGACTCTCTGTGTTAGTATATTTTTTGTGTATTGAACAAAACATTTGCGGTAATTAATTTTATACTGATTATATAAATTAATTCACACCCCAAGATTATTATGAATACTACTTATTCTCTTAATCCTGAAATAATTATTAATTTGCATATATTTAATATTCATTATTTTGATTTATTAGAGGTGCGATCTTATATGGGTCTATAATACCGTTGACTTGGATAGCGGTATTATTTATATGGCAAATATTAATTATTGACGGAATCCATGTCCCGAAAGAACGAGATTGACGATACCCCCTTAAGGAAGCTTATAAGTTTTGATTGGGCCAAACCCTACAGGTGGATTTGATTATTCAGCGGTCAAATAAATTAAGCGGAAGGGCTTAAAGAATATCAACATGCCAATTAAATTAAATTGTCAATAAGTAAATTTAATTGGCAGGCATCAAGAATCTTAACGTGATGAGAAATGGTAAGCATTTAATAACAGAAGCTCAATACAAGATGGTCTTGAGATTATGGATCAGAGTGCAATTATAGTTCTTTAGTGGTGTGAATTGTAATTCAGTGTTTTATGTAAATTATAGGAAACCACTACTAGTTTTTCATAATTGCAGATACCGCTATGAGATTTTCTTAATTGCGAAAACCGCTGATACGTGTCTGTGTTCCACTAGAAGTCTTACTCATAATTATTCTCCAGATCTTTGCTGTATCCCTATAAATATGCGGGCAGGCTGAACTAGTTTCATAATTTGTCTTCTAAGATTAAAGCTATCCAAGTTCTGCCGGTACGAGTTCTCGATAGTTCGTAACCCACACTACGTTCGGAAATTGCATAAGGAAATACAGTAGAAGATCTGACAGGAGCTTCAACTTGGATTCAAATCATAGTTGAAGATTCGACCGGTAAAATGGTATTCTTTCAAATTAACTTCGGATGCACGGATTATATTTTGATCGTTCGTCATCAAAAGTTTTATCTGCAACCCGTTTTGGAGTTTGCCCATTGAGTTACTTTTTTAGATAATCGTTTGCAAAAACATAGATCTTGGTAGTCTTGGCTCCAACAATTGGTATCAGAACCTTTTTGTTATTTGTTTACAGTTATCGAGGCCGGGTAGTTTTAAAACCGTGCTAAATATTATTTTTCAGGCATTCTAATTTCGATTTTATGGTCATCATTTATTTTTCATGTTTAATTGAATGGTGTGAACGATGATTATTTTTTTATGTCACGCCCCAAACTCCGGGTCACGCAAAAAGCCGCAGAACAACCACCAAACCGCCCGAACAAAAAGGATTTAAAACTAGAAGACCAAATAAGGCCAAAACTTTTGTAAAAACGTACTACCGAGGGTTTATTGATTTAAAAGAGTAGCCAAAAGATTACAGTTACAGCCTCACAAGCTAAGCTTTTAAAAACAAAATACGTGTTTTGAATAAGAAAATCCTTTTGTTTTAAAAGAAGCTTAGACCGTTCTAAAATTTACCTCGAAGCACAAAGGTTTATGTGAAGCAAAACCATTTAAAAATCCCGTTTGTAAACCGTTGATCCCAACAACGA
>JAUMHN010328546.1:0-18001 GCA_032360265.1 Heliamphora ciliata | reverse complement strand
AACGAAACATACATCGGTTGTCCATGCATTTTTAACCGGTCAAAATACTTATAATTGCACATAGTACCCTTATACAGTAGTAGAATCTGAGATCCTACCTCGTTGAGCCAAAAGCTCGACGTCTCAATCCACGTGCAAAAAAGAACTTTGTCGAAATTAAAATTTGACCGGATAGTGGCGTAGCCCTTGATGCCGACACCAAGAATCTGCAGTCTGATCATCGAAAATCGAACCCCGGGCCCCCGAGAAGTTGAGAGAAGGCAGAGAGAAAAAAGAGAAAACTTAGGAGTTATGTTTTGAAAATATCTAACTCCAGATATTTATAGGTCTCCAAAATATCTTTTTTTTTTGAATTTTTGAAATTCGCACCATAACTTTCCACAGCCCCCGGGACCAACCCCGTAAAATCTCTGAACCCGGACATGCGTCAAAACCACATTTTTCTAGAATCTCGTGCCAGGCCTCCACTACTCGAGCGCTCAACCACCGCTCGAGCAAACCCCTACCGACATACCACTCTCCCACCCTACCGCTCGAGCGCCCAAGCACCGCTCGAGCGGTCACCACACAGAACCACTCTCTGGCACCACCCCGCTCGAGCGCACACCCACCGCTCGAGCGATCATAGCTGGGAGAAAAACTGAACCAAGGAAGCAAGATCGTACTTTAATCCTTACTCCCGTGAACACTTAGACTATTTCCAAAAATAAAACGGGTCAGGGTCTCACAACTCTCTCCCTCTTAACAGAATTTCGTCCCCGAAATTCAGCACTGCAACTCAAGCCAAACACTGTCCCGCAACTATCAACAATATTTGATGCAAACCCAGCAATACTGCACAACAGCAGGCATGCCCCAGCAACTGAAATCCCAAACCTGTCACCACACAAGAAAAACATGACTAGAAGATCCAATCTCCATACAGACTGCGCACACAGGCAAGTTCCGCTGACCCCACTGTCATCCAGGAAACATCCATAAACATTGGATCAAGATCCAACTCATGCTGCCAAACCCCAATACAGAACTCTCGCGAAACTCAAACCACTCCGGCAACAACGTATCATAGAGACCAATCCACCATTGTACTTGATTTCAAACATGCTCTATGCTCTATGCTCTATGCTCATCCTCATAGCCACATACTGGCTCAATCACATCTCACAATACACACCAAGGACTATTTCCACAAGTCCAAACACACGACGTCAAACTCCGACATCGGTCACAAGAAGCCACATGTTCCACACAAAAACTTTACCCAGGAGAAACATCAGGTGGTACACCATTGTCTCTGACAAGGTTCCACACAATCGAAAACCGACCTGGCATCACAGCCACAAGGTCACCTGACTCCAGCGAGTCACCTGACTCTAGCGAGTCACCCAACCAACATGTTTGCAGATAGAATATCTCATAGGTTTCCAACAACTTATATCAACCAAATCATAACTCCCGTGCAATAGCACGTCACTGCACATTACTGCACAACTCAACGTCTTGCTATCCAATCACTGATACCAAGACTACAGATCAACCGCAAAGCAAACAGGATGCCGTCGTCCGACAAAGAAAACATGATGACAGTCATCCGACAAGGCAAACATGATGATCATCGTCCAACATCAACCCCTTGAGTCCCAAGATTCGTCCGTCGGGTAACCTACCCAGACTTGCCTTTCATACTTGGCAAATACCTCGTATGCAGAACTCATCACGGTCCTTCCGTTCCCATCCAAACAGTCGCGTCGATCTGAATAGCTACGCCAACCAAGGCTTCTCCAACATCATACTCTCGGGACCACCATCTCTACAAACAACCGTTATGCTAAAGCACAACACTTACCACAGTCGATAGCCACTCCTCGACTCTAAGAACTCTATGCAGTTCCAAGTCCTCAAACAGAGCAAAAGGTTAGACTCACAAAAGTTTACCAAAAACTTACTTGTGAATATCCCAACTAGACTGTGTCCACAAAATTCCCACTCAGCCAAAAGCAATAATGCAACCGTACCCACATAATCAAGAACAAACTGCACCCAATAGTTGAGGATTCTCTGCCGATCACTGTAAAGAACTCTACATCTCTACATCAACTCCCCAAGCATTCTCGTCTACCAACGTAAGCTCACAGGGAACACAACCCAACTGGTTCAACCATCCGTTGAAACCACGAAGGATTTGTCCAATAATCATCTAATCATTGCGATACATGTCCCTGAGTCACAACTCCAAGGGTCAGAACACGGATACAAATCCACTGAGATTCCATAGTCTCAGGACACAACCAAAACCTGAACCAAATAAGAACCTGGCATCTCTATCCACCCGAGATGAAACAACTCGCAAACAACACGCACCAGACAATAGTCTATAAGACAATCGTCTACAAGAACTCTCTCTCTCCTTCCATCCAAAGGAAAGAAAAGGGCCAACAAAAAAAACCATGACCCAACCTTACCATACTGCCGGCGTACTCCCAGTACTCCTCAACACGTAGCCTCTAAGAACTCTAAAAGTCCTACCTCGAGGCCACATCGACTACAGTCACACAGCTGCCGTCAATTCCGATCACAATACTTAGATCATCAGCTACACCAAACTCTCAACTCTTCAGCATCATTAACACACACGCGGACATCATCCATCCGCTTACCTGGTGCAACTCATACCATTGCTCCCAAAACCTCACTGTAGAAGGTTGTGCTACACCACCTAACTCCTGCTAGGCGCACCACAATCACGCCACGGTCTCAAATCCGCTGTCCAAGGCATAGCTCCAAACAAAGGAGAACCCAATCTAGAGACCTCTCTTCCAGAGTTACTAATAACTCTAACAAGTATGCAGACACCTTCCGCACTTCCGCCCTCAAGGGACACACGATCACAGGCATCGTATCCTACAATTTCTCACCTATCACCCAAGGCCAGTTAAACCACAAGGTCCACTACTGAACCCCATCACTCCACACTTCGTTCCCATGGGCGAACAACATACCCATCTCTGAACAAGGTGGAACACAAACTTTCTGGTTAGAAAAGATATGGTTACTATGACTCGCTATGGTAACCATAGCGAGTCTGGAAGGCAGTCTTCGCTATGTCCTCATCCCTAATACTCAACTGGTGGTACCCCGATCTCAAGTCAATCTTGGAAAAGCAGCTTGACCACTTCAACAGATCAAACAAATCGTCTATTCTTGGCATCAGATACTTGTTCTTCACTGTTACCTGATTCAGCTTTCGGTAGTCGATACACAAATGCAAAGATCCATCCCACTTCTTTGCAAAAAGAGCAAGAGCTCCCCACAGTGAAGTATTCGGACGTATAAACCCCCTGTCTAGCAACTCCTGAAGCTGTACCTTGAGTTCACGCAACTCAGCGGGTGCAAAATGATAAGACGATATAGATATGGGAGAAGCTCCGAGAACTAGATCAATAGAGAACTCTACCTCATGGCTCGGTGGCAAATCAAACAGATTGTCAGTGAAAACATCTGGGTAGTCACAAACCACGAGAGGTACTCCTCGAATCCTGACCTCCTCAGCCAACATAGAGGTTGCAAAGAGGAAACCCAGGTTGCCCAGGTTCTGCACAACACCCGGCAAAGATATCAAACCCTCATCCTGGTCTCCCACAAAGCAAAAACAATCTCCCTCAGGTGTACAAATCGTCACCCTCCGTCCATCGCAATCGATAAAGGCATGATAGGTGGTCAGCCAATCCATCCCTAGGATGACATCAAACGTGGTCATGTCTGGAATGACAAAGTCGAACTTTAAGCAACGATCGACGACCTCCAACACGCAGGATCTACAGACTAGACTCAACGTCACACTCCCACTGACTGGGGTCTCCACGCTCAAAGTACTACCCAACCAATCCATTTCCAACCCCAAAGCAGATGCAAAAGCAGATGATATAAACGAATGTGATGCCCCCGTGTCGATAAGAACACTAGCCCATGATCGAAAGACTAGAAGAGTACCTCTAATCATAGAGGTAGTAGCAGCAGCATCAGGCACGATCGGTGCTCTGGATGAACTGGGATCTGCACGAACATAAGCTCTGGCCTACCCACTGTGGCCCTGAACTGTCGGCTGTCAGCCTGACTGCACTGATACGCCCCCTTCTGTAAACCGAGATAGCTGACGTCCCTGGACTGATGGAGTAACAGATGCTCCAGCTATGCTTCGCACGCTCCCACCTCTGGGGCAATCCCTCCTGATGTGCCCAGAGTGGCCACACTCAAAACATACCACTGGTCCTCTTCCCTGCACTTGCGACTGTGACTGAACGGGCATCGGACTACGGCCAAGTTAAAGGGTTTCTGGACTCGCTATGGTTACTATGAGTTTCTGGTTATGGCCAGTTTTGATGATTACATGAACCTATTGTTTTCAAATGCCATGATGTCTTTAATTCAAGTGTGCTATATATGTTATTTTGAGCTAGCATGATGTTATTATGAAAGTATGGTTAATGTTGTGTGGTTGTTCCAACGTGCCAAGTTACAAGGATTTTCGGCCCTTTATAACCCGTTATGAGGGAGGTTACCCAACTATGGGTTTTTCTTTTATCCCTATAGGGGAGGTTTCCCGTTAAGCGGGGGTCTTGCCTTAATGGCGTTGCGGGCTAAGTCCCGGATAGCACATACCACTCGTGCTTGGTGGAGAGTGGTCCTCATTCCGTCACGTTGCTATCCGTGCATTGAGAATTGAGGTTACGGTACCGTCAGAATTCCCGGTCGTGAGGTTGACGACTACTTGGACATTATTGGGGTTTGAGTCTAGATTTGAGAAAATGGTCATGCATTTTTAAATTTGTGGCGGTTGGGCCAGAAACATATTTATGTTTGAAATATTGAGAAGATTCTGTATAATCTGTGATGTTTTCATGTTCATGCAAATGCATCAGTTTTTATATTTTCGTAGAAAATGTGATGAACTATTTTTAGAAAAAATTTTCAATTATCCTTACCTAAGTAACTGTCTGTTGGTCCACCACAGGAGTCATCGAGTAGTTTTGGTTCTGGTGTTGAAAATCATTTTGGCCAATCTTTTTTTGTTTAGTTTTAGTGTTGGCAAAGCTTCATGTATAAGATTTGAAGGTTTTTGACCTTTTAGAAGTAATGTATGCCTTGGGATGGTGAATCCCTAGTGACTCTTGTTTACCTCTTTGATATTACGATATCTGTGGTTGTTTAATTTTCTCCTTGTCTATCTCTTGGGCTGCCGGTCTGCGACGGGATCTTATCCCTTTGTGTAGGATTGGTGCCTTTTGGGAGTGGGGTGTTACAACTTTTATATTAGTTTTAATTTAATTTGATAAATTTAAGTTTTAAAACTCAATTTCATAAGTTAATATTATTTTTATCATTATTTAATTATTCATGTGGTGTATCCTTACTTTAATTAAGTAACTTTATATTATTATAAAAGTTGGTTTAAAGTTACTTTAGATTATTCTATTGTTATTTGTAGAGATCTATGCATATACACCTATATATGTAATAAAGTTACTTTTTTCCTCTTTGAATATTATATTGTGTTATAGAAATGGAAATATATATATATATATATATATAAAGTTTGTGTCGGAGAATGTGTGTGTAAATTGGTTTAATATTATTTTATCTACTATTATTATAATACTTAATTTTATAATTGGGAATATTTTTTTATCCATTTGGCTATTAGTTTATCGAAAGTCTCGATTATTTTATTGTTATTATTATTCCATGAATATTATTATTATTATATTATTATTATTATTATTATTTATTTTTTAGATGTTAATTGAATAATTCTATGAGTTGGGAGATTGTTGGCGATTCTAGAGTTTTTGGTTATGAGTTTTAGTTCTAGGTTTATCGTACTAGGGTTTTTGATCACATGGTGTCTCGAATTAAATTAATTATTTATCGTGCTAGGGTAGTCCTTACAATCTACCCCTCTTAAAATAAATTTTGTCCTAGAAATTTTGTGTTGTATCTTCGTTCGAAAAAAGCTGTGGGTAGTTTGCTCGCATGGCGTCTTCTCGTTCTCAAGTTGATTTTTTGACTCCTCGGTGTCTTCATAACACGCATACTATGACGCCCCGTACTCCGGGCACGTCGGGACATACATAAATATAGATAGGGGAATATTCTAACCATTCATTCATATTTACATATTATAAATATTACATCATTAAGAGTTCTGAACTGTTCATAAGTACATAACGATTACAATTTCACCGAAACATTTAACAAAATTACAATACGCCCGTGGAAATTAAACCAAAAAGAGCAAAAGGTAAAAACCCAATTCTTCAGCTAGCATCATCGAGGTCCGCTGGCTCCTGCCAATCACTTTGTTTTTCGATTCCGTCTTCTTCTTCAGGTGCTACTTTGTCAAGGAATTCATCACACTCACCTGTGGAACGAATGCCATAGCCAAAGCCTAGAAGCAAATTGTCACGCCCCAAACACCAGGGTCACGCGAAAGCCCACCAAAACACTCATTTAAGAAAAATAGGTTTTCACATTTGGAAATCAAATTACAACATTTCGATAAAAGATTCTCAAGTTGAACTCTCATAAAACTGTAACATGCATTCTCATACATAAATGATTATATCGCCCAAAGGCATATAAAATCAGCCCAAACAGGCGTCACATGTAAAAGTATATGTCTCAAAAAGGGAAAATTACTGCAAGTCTTCCATCACATCTGCAACTAGGTCAACTCCACATGCTCACCTGAAAAATATTTTACAGCAAAAAATCCCACGCCGTGAGCCGAAGCCCAATAGAAAACAGACAGTAAACTATAATACAGGTCATGCAATCATATGGTGGGAGCGAACTCGACCACAAAGCCCAAAACAGGTTTTTTCCTCTCAAAAACCATTAGTTTTTTTCATCCTTGAAACTATGCATATAACCAGACAGTTATCATGCCACACTTAAGGAAAAGCAGTAAAACACAACATTCTCCACTCGGGACACGCTGCCGAGGAGACACTATAAAATGTAATCCTATGTACCGACTCTGTCAGCTCAAGACAAAGGCAACAACTATAGACTCTTATCCATTACCCTAGGCCCACAGGGTTGATAATGACAAGTTCTATACGGAGTCACAACAACGTAACTACTCAATTTACGGGTCAAGCCCGAAGATCCAGAGCACCCACCAATCACTCAATTTACGAAATTCAACCAGAAGGTACAGAGTATCTACTGCTTAATTTACGGACCTAAGCCTGAGGGTACAAAGCACCCAATCACTCAATTTATGGGGACTAACCCGAAGGTACAGAGCACCTACGCTGCGCACTGTCACGGTACATCTATGGATAAATATTTCAAAACCAACCCGCAAAACAGATACACCACACGTGTATATAAAAGGGATCCCATCCATGCACCATGGAGATCAATAACATATTTAAAAACATATTTTCCCCAAAGTTTTCGTAAAAACTCCATTTCAAACCGCACTCCTTAAAACCAACATCCAAAAATCGAGATCTCTCAAATTCATAGCTTTAAAACCACCCGAGGGAAATCAAAACCATTTAAAACAACACCAAAGCCCCAGCACAAGACCCCAGTCGAATGGCCCAAGCCCCCAGTCAACTAAAAAACTCACTGGAAAAGGAGTTTCAAAATAGAAGCAATTTCAATCGACTGACCCCTCCAGTCTAGTCGACTGAACTCCCAAAAGCATGATCTAGTCAAATGACCTCAAGGTCCTGTCGATTGAACTTTCCCAAATTTTATTTTTGAGCTACGGATCAGCCCAATCAAACCCAAAACCAAGCCTCAAAGCTTCCATCAAACACCCATGGACTCACACATGTCCAAACTTATCACCATAGGGCTCAAAAACAACATCCAACACCGTTTTCATCGAACTAAACGCCAAAAAATGGTTTTAACCAAAAATTAGATTTGAAACATAAATCATTTTTCATGCGTTTTTAAATGGTAGAAACACGTAGGATTACACATAGAACCCTCTAACAGTTATACATTCTAGGATCCTACCTCGATGAGTTCAAAACTTGACGTCTCGATCCACGTGCAAAATTGAACTTCACCGAAATCAAATTCTAGCTGGATGGATGTGTAAACCTCGATGCCAATACTAAGGATCAGCAATTGGTTTATCAAAAATCAAGCCCCAGGCCTCCGAGAAGTTAGAGAGAAGGCAGAGCGTTTGGTGAGACTAAAGCTAGAGAGAGAGTGGGAGGAGATATTTTGATGAAAATATCCAACGGAAGATATTTATAGGCAAAATATTTCGAAAATACTTTTTTTAAAAAAAATTTTGAAATTCGCACAGCAACTCCCTATAACCCCGAAGACTGACGCCGCATGCTCAGATAAACTAAAACATACATCAAGGACATATATATGTAAAACACATCATATATATATAAATCTCAAAAAGAGACGGTGGTCCGGGTCTTATAACTCTCCCCTCCATAAGGAATTTTGCCCTCGAAATTCGCTACAGAATCACAAAGGAAAAAGCTCAGGATATCTAGCACGTATCCCCGACTCCAACTCCCATGTAGCCTCTTCAACTCGTGATGAAGCCATAAGACCTTGACATAAGCAATGGTTCTGCAAGAATCTTCACTGGACGCTCCTCATAAGTGGCATTCTCGTCCACCCGTAGCTCAGCCCAATCTAACACATGTGACAGATCAGGCTCGTACCTTCAAAGCATAGAAACGTGAAACACGTTATGCACAGATGCTAACTGAGGTGGCAAGGCCAGACGATAAGGAACCTCCCCAATCCTGTCAAGAATCTCAAAAGGTCCAATGAAGTGGGTGATAACTTCCCGCTACGACCAGACCTCATCAAACCTCTACGAGGTGAGACCTTCAAGAACACGTGATCTCCCACTACAAACTCTAAAGGTCTTCTCCTCTGGTTTGCATAACTCTTCTGATGGCTCTGCGCTGTCTGCAGACGCTGGCGAATCACGACAACCTTCTCCATCATCTCCCGCACTAGTTCTGGTCCCAAGACTGTGGCCTCTCCCACATCTGTCCAACACACTGGAGACCTACACGGTCTACCATATAAAGCCTCATACGGTGCCATCCCGATACTGGACTGATAGCTGTTGTTGTATGCAAACTCTGTTAACGGCAAATGATCCTCCCAAGAACCTTTAAAATCAAGTATACATGCTCTCAACATGTCCTCAAGAATCTGTATGGACTCTTAGACTGACCATCCGTCTGGGGGTGAAAAGCAGTACTGAACATCAATTTCGTCCCCAAAGCCTTCTGAAGACTCTGCCAAAAGTGTGACGTGAAGCGCGAGTCTCGATTAGAAACAATAGACACTGGCACTCCATGCAATCAGACTATCTCCCTGACATAGAAATGACTCAGTCGATCCACCGAATCCTTCATGCGGATGGGGAGAAAGTGTGCAGATTTCGTCAACCTATCGACCACGACCCAAACAGCGTCGTGTCCTCTAGGTGAGCGAGGAAGTCCTGACATAAAGTCCATCGTGACGTTCTCCCACTTCCATTCAGATACCGGTAACGGCTGTAACAATCCTCCTGATTTCTGGTGCTCCACCTTTACCTTTTGACAAGTAAGACACCGAGAAACAAACTGAAGCACATCCTTTTTCATCCCTGTCCAATAGAACTAACGGCGTAAGTCATGGTACATTTTCGTGCCTCCAGGATGCACTGCAAGGCGTGAATGATGACACTCATGTAGAAGATCAACTCGGCATGACTCTGGTACAAATAACCTCCTGGCTAATCTCAGAATCTGGTCTATACCCACAACCCATCCTACTATATCCTCTCCGCTAGCAACACGATCTCGTATCATCTGAGCTTCTTGATCAGTCTACTGGATCTCTAACACTTGTGCAATCAATGCTGGTTGTAAAACTACTGAAAATAAGGTGGCCTCCGTCGCTGTCTCCCCAAGGCATAGATCAAACTCCCCAATCTCTCCAAGCATGTCCCATTCTCATATAGCAACAGAAGCTAACGAGCCATGAAATCTCCTGCTGAGAGCGTCAGCTACAATGTTAGCCTTCCCTGGATGATACTGCAAGTCAAAATCATAATCCGCTAATAACTCCATCCAACGTCGTTGGAGCAAGTTCATATTCTTCTACGAAAACAAGTATTTTAAGCTCTTGTGATCGGAGAAAACCTCAAAATGCTCACCATAAAGATAGTGACGCCATGTATTCAAGGAAAAGACTACGACTGCCAACTCCAGATCGTGTGTTGGGTAGTTCTTCTCATGAGTCTTCAGCTGCCGAGAACCAAAAGACACCACCTTCTCTTCCTGCATTAGCACACAACCCAAACCATTGTGTGATGCATCACAATACACTGTATAGCCCAAGCCTCGATCTGGGATAACCAACACTGGTGCGCTAGTCAACCTTGACTCTCTAAGGTAGGATTCTAGACCATACTACTGTATTAGTGTGATATATGTGATTATACGCGTTTTCACCAGGTAAAAAATACATCAAATGTGATTTTCATGTGTAACCGTGATTTTTGGGTAAAAGTAGGTTTTTACGCCTTTTCTCGGTTGTATACATGTTTCGGGTACGTGGTATTCATAGTTTTCAAAAGTAGATTTGAAAACGAGGTGTTTCTGAAAATGGTGAAAAACATTTTTTGGAGGTTTGGAGCTGACCCGTGGGGTTGAGTCTCACCTTTTAAACGTTTTGTTGGAAATGGTTTTAGATCTCCATTTTGATGGATTGGATCTCTTTTATACGCATGTTGTATAAACTGTTTTGTGGGTTTCATAGTTGAGCTACGGTAGATTTTTAAATGTTTCCATAGATGTACCGTGACAGTGTGTGGTTTTGAGTTGGGCTTCTATTGCTCCTTAGTGGAAGTCCAAAAACGTGCGCAGAGTAAGTTCGCTGTGGTCCCTTGGGTTAATCCCCGTAAACGTGGTTTGGTTATGTTTCGTCCATCGATCGTGTAAAACCGTAAAGAAATAAGTGCGTGGTTTGGGTGCTTTCCCATCAGTCATGAAAATTCGTAAAGAAGTCGGTTGCCTCCGTGAATGGCGTTGCTGTTGTAACTCCGTATAGAACTTGTCATTACCTAGCAAGCCATAAGTGGTTCAGGACTAGGGCGTTGTTGTAACTCCGTGAATGGCGTTGTTGTTGTAATGGACAGGAGTCTATAGTTGTTACCTTTGTCTGTACGGCAGAGTCAGAACATAGGATTTTATTTACATCTTTTCTCCTCGGTTGTGTGACCCGAGTGAAGCATACTATTTATTTACAGCTTTTCCTTAACTGTGGCATGATATCTGTTAGGATGATATGCATAGTTTGAAGGATGGAAAACGTGGGATTTTATGAGATAGAACCTTTTTGAAACTCGTGGTAGTCTGATGCAAACTTGTGGTTTTGGAAGGAAAACCTTTTTGGCTCCTGTGGTTGAGCCCGTGTGTGTATAATTGCATAGCCTGCGTTACAGTTTTATTGTCTATGTTCTATTAGGCTTCGGCTCACAGTGTGTGATTTTGTTGTAAAACCTTTTAAGGTGAGTATGAGGAGTTGACCTAGTTTCAGAGGTGATGGAAGACTTATTGTAGTTTTTCCTGTTTTTGTACATGTATTTTTACATGTAATGCCAGTGATGGCTGATTTTGTACGCCTTTGGGCGATATGCTTCTTCATGTATGAGATGCATGTTTTCAGTTTATGAGAGTTGAATTGTGCAAATTTTTATCCAAATGATGTATATTTTTTCAGTTGAGGGCTTTTCAACTGTAAATCTTATTTTCTCCAACTGTATATTGGGTGGGCTTTCACGTGACCCTGATGTTGGGGCATGACAACTTGGTATCAGAGCTCTGGGTTTGAATACCTATGAGCCATGGGAAATAGGGTACATCACCTTGCGAGGATGTATGTGTGCTTGATTGCATGTGTTATAGTGTTTTCCTAACATTAGCATGATAGCTTGAGGTGTATATGTGGGTATGGAGGTTGGACCTTAGGATTGATTAGTCTTACCCTTGGGCATTTGAATTAACATACTTGGGAGCCATGTTAGAGATGCGTTTCGCGGACGTGATTTCTAGCAAGAAATCTGAGTAGGTTGTTCAGAGTGACGAGTCTTTCTTGTTGGTTCTCCTCGGTATGTGAGATGTGATGACATGATATTAAGTGGCTATGTGTCAGCATGGTTATCTGTCTTTTACGTTAGCAACAACATGTTGTATGGATGCTTATCCTGTTATATTACTTTCGTATCGAGTTCTGTCTACGCAGGGAGGATGAGGCCGAGGTCAAGGCCGTAGCCGTGGTTCTGACCGAAAGGATGTTCCAGTCCCAGTTATTGGGGATGCTCATGCACCACAAGGACCTGCTGATGGAGATCTATTGCGTGAGATGGTCAACTCTATCCGGCAACTGGCTGAGGCCTCTAGCAGGAGACAGACCATACCTGAGCCAAGGGTGATGGTCGCGATGCGTGAGTTTCGCCGTCTAGATCCTCCTACCTTTTCTGGGGATCCCAACCCCACAGTGGCCACTGAGTGGCTGCAGCTAGTTACCAGGATCCTTGATACTCTATAGATAGAGGAGGATGATCCGGGTTTCATTTGCTGCCTTCCAGCTGAGAGGGAGTGCTTATATGTGGTGCAAGTTCACCAGGACTATAGTTGGGGGCACGTGAGAGGCATTCACGAAGGTATTTCTGGAGAAATATTTTTCGGCGACAATGAGGGATCGCTATAGAGAGGACTTTCTATTCTTAACACAGGAGACGATGACTGTTGTGGAGTATGAGGCTGAGTTTACTAGCCTATCCAGATTTGCACAGGAAATTGTGCCTACTGATGAGTTTCGTGTGAAGCAGTTCGAGAGGGATTTGAGGCCCGCTATCCGAGACAAAGTGGCAGCACTTAGGCTGTAGGTTTTTACAGAGTTGGTGGAGACCGCCATGAAGGTGGAAGATACTCTGAACGAGACGCGTCGGGATAGGGACAGTAGGAGTCAGCAGGATGGGGGACGTGCATAGTCCCGGGGACGCAGGGACAAGCGTCAGCGGACATCTGGTCCGAGTTCTTATCTGGTGGGGTCTTATCAGCCACAGTCTTCAGCATCTACACATCCCGTAGTCTCAACGGGAAGGTCAGATCAGAGGGAGCTTATTTGTCATAGATGCCAGTGACTGGGGCATCGTACGGCAAAGTGTCGGAGTACAGCACCTATTCAAAATCAGTCACAGTCGCAGGCACCAGGGAGAGGGCCACCAGTTTTTTTTGAGTCTGGGCAGTCTGGGCACATCCGGAGGAACTGTCCTCGAGGAGGGAGCATTCAGAGCACAGTGGGAGCACCAGCTGTTCCATCAGGCCGGGGGAGACAGATGTATTCACAGCCAAGATCGCTCCATGGAAAATCGCAGTCTGGGCTATTACAACTAGGGTTCGGGCCGGGTTGTTACAGTCTATGTGGTTACTACTAGGGTTCGGACTGGGGTGTTATAAAAACTGCCCGAAAACTTGTTGAAAAACTGCCTAGAAGCTGCTGCCGCCGCCGCACTGTTTGCCGCCTGTTTGGGTTGTGAGTTTGGCCTAATTTTTTTCTAATTTTTTACATTATTTTGATGTATGTTTTACTGCTATTTTATGTTTAAAAAATTACCCAAAAAATAATCCCAAAAATGACCCAAAAAATCATAAAAATCACCGCCGAACTGGGCTGTTTTGGTGATTTTTTCTCGCTGTTTTTGACTTATTTTTTATGCTTTTTTTTATTCATAAATACTACAAAAAAACTCACCATAAAAAACCGTTTAAAACCATTAAAACTTACTGCTGGTGCTGGAAAAACTCGAACCACCGCTGGTGCTGCCTACGTTCTTGGATATATTCAACCTATTTTTAAATAATCTAAACATATATTAAAAAACATAAAGTTAGCTATTACATCAATCGAAAATAAAAAATAAAACGGCTCTGATACCAATTATTGGAGGTAAGACTGCCAAGATATTTGTTTTTCCCAACAATTGACGAAAAAAATTAACTGGACAGGCAATCACTAAAACGAGCTCCAGATAAAACTTTTGATGACGAACGATCAAAATAAAACCTATGCACCAGAAGTTAATTTAGAAGAATATATTTTTACCGGTCGAATCTTCAATTACGATTTGAATCCAAGTTGAAGCTCCTGTCATATCACGCCCCAAACTCCGGGTCACGTGAAACACCCACAGCAAACAACTACAACACCCAGCCCGAGAACACACTCGCAAAATAAACCATACATGTATTGTATATAAATGCCAAACGGCTTACATTACACAGCTCCAACGCCGGAAAATATGTTACAACATACATGTAACAGAACTAGCAAAAAGGAAGACTACACTCTTCCACCTCTTTCGGCACCTCCAGATCAACCTGCGCGACCGGTACCTAAAGAAAAACAAATCCCACACCATGAGCCAAAGCTCAGCAAAAACTAGACAAAAATGCAATATAAACAAAACATGCTAGGAAATCGAAGTGCAGGTTTAGACTCTCTTTCAAGCCTTAAAATAGTTTTCACATGCAAGGAAAAGCGAGGGTACAAACCATCTTTTGACTCACTCACAGGAGTCTTGAAAATAGTTTGAAAACGATTTTTAGAACGCAATTCACACGACTCTTAAAAACAATTTGAAAATTGGTCTATCCATCCCGTAATGCAGTTCATGCAAACCATGTAACTTCTCGGGCACAACCCGAGGGACTACAGCCCTAACATACGCGTCTTCTAGACCTCAAGCCGAAGGACCGCCACCCCCACCCATGCGTCTTCTCGGTCTCTCGCCGAAGGACTGCCGCCCTAATGCATCTTCTCGGCCTCCAGCCGAGGGACTACCGCCCCAACACATGCATCTTCTCGGCCTCCAACCAAGGGACTGCCGCCCCAACACATGCATCTTCTCAGTCTCAAGCCGAGGGATTGCCGCCCCAACACAAGCTAAGTTAACCAGGGTTAACATCTACAGAACCACAAACTTGTCTATCCCATTCCAAATACATATGCAACCTCAACCAGGATTTAATGCATAAAACCACGTATCAACACTACGTTCCACAAACCACACCTCCTGCCTATAAAACTCTAGGTTTTAAAGCATAAACCACGTTACACAACGTTATCATAGCCATGTAATCCACTTACATAATCTATGCATAAATAAATGACAGTTATAAATGCACATAATTAGTTATAAATGCACACAGCCATATATAATTTCACATCATGACGCCACCCGTCACATAACCCATCACGACATCACATGCCCCATATCCGTCATTCACTCAACCGAACGACCCGTCCACTCACCGGGACAACCAACAACACAGAAAACCAAAATCAATACCTAACCTGGAGGCCAACACTGCTCCAACGATCCCCGACCGACATAGCACATTGCCACAACCCCGCTCGAGCGCACAACCACCAGTAACACAACTATGTACCAAAAACTCGCATCTAACCATGCACGTCATACACCCAACACAGATTCACGACGTCCACACGTGCCCAACACAAACAACAAACTTACAGAGCACGACCTAACCAAAGGCCAACATAAACCTCCAACAAAACGGTTCTCACCAAAACCCCATCTCTAGAAAGAACACCGGACCCAACACGTCCCGCACCCAACGATGCATCAATCACCACGCACTCAACCGTGCACCAACACCCCGCATGAAATTACCAACACCCTCTCCGCGACTTCAATTGACAGGACCCCATAATCCAATCAACTAAAATCACTAGAGGAGAGCAGTCGATCGAGCCCCATAACCCAATCGACCGAGAGGCCACCACACGACTAAAAGAAACCCCCAAGGCCCCAACACAACCAACACGAGCTCCCACACGCCCAACACGGCCAACCGAGATGAAAAATAACCTTTTTCGAAACATTCGGCCAAAAACAGGTGAAAAACGGTTTGAAAATCTTGACATACCTTCACTCTTTTGATCATAACTTTTTCTACAAAAAGAATTTTAAGGTGAGAGAGGTGTTATTGGAAAGTAACTTCCGGGGATTCAATTTGCGCACAAGAACGACCCCATTCCGAGTCTGGATGAGGTAGATACATTGATTTTTTTGAATTCGCCTAGACCAATCGATTGGTTAAAAGACCGATCAATCCATCACACATCAGTTTCGGTTTCTTGGAAAATAGAACATATTTTTCAGCCCCAAAACATGTATAAACGCTAAATTAAAGCCTGTAAACACCAGATATAATACCCACATGCATACCTTAGCTCAAGACTACCTCAAAGCCTCGAAAGGAACCCTCAACACCCGATTCCATCCAACCGAAAATGACGAACAGCGTGTTTTAAACCCAAAAATCCAACTTTTACAGAAAATCAGATCTACAACAATCCGACCAGTAAAAATATACCCAATTACACATAGCACCCTTATAAAACATACAGGTCTAGAATCCTACCTCGGTGAGTTAAAAACTTGACGTCTCGAACCACGTGCAAAATAGAGCATTGCCGAAATAAAATTCTGTCTGGATGAACGCGTAGCCCACCGTGCCAAAAGCAAGGATCCGCTGTTGGATCACTGAAAACCAAGCCCCGGGCTCCCGAGAACTTAGAGAAAAGGCAGAGAGAATATGAGAGAAACTTACGAGTTAAGTTTTGAAAATATCTTCTGAAAATATCAAACTCTAGATATTTATAGGCCTCCAAAATATCTTTTTTTTTTAAATTTTTGAAATTCGCACCGTAACACCCCACGGCCCCCAGAACCTTCCTCACATGCATCTCTACCCTCAAACATGCATCAAAAGCATATAAAACATGCTGCAACGAAAACACGTAACGCGCGTCTAAAAACGCCGAAAAAAAAAACGGGTCAGTGTCACGCCCCGTCCCCGGGTCACGTGAACCCTATGTGTTAACTAAACGTTGTCAATTAAAACTCTACATATGGTTTGAATCTCTTTTAAAAAAACCACTAAAATGTAGTTTGTTTTAAGAGAAGTTCCATTCTTAAACTTCAAAATTTTTCTAAGTAAATTTCTTAAAAATTTCGACAGTGTTTTCTCTATTTTTCGGACTATCCCAAATTTCCTGTAAACCTGTTAAATTCAAATCACAATATATACTCAGGCACCGCCTGGATTCTAACTCTCAAACACAATTAGAACTATTACTACCATTAATTTCCAACTACATCACAATTATACCATTACCCAAAGAAAATTAAAGCATACAAACTTAAGCTACATAATAATTGACATTATTCACTTCCTTACAACTGTATTCATCTCCATATGACTTAATTTATACATACGCTTCACTATAATTACATACTGATTACATTCATCGAAAGGAGAGTTCATCATAAGTCACTTTTATTTAATTGGTTCTCGACTTCCATGAGAGTAATGTGTTCCAAACACTTTTCACACAATTTAAACCCACTAAGTTCCAAATATTACTTCTTATTCATGAGTTTATCCTTCATTAGTCCACTACAACCCCATATTAGAGTTTAATTATCAACTTTTCCCAAATCTCGCAATCAAACGATACCTCTCGTTCTTAATCCATGAAATATCAAGTTACAAGATTTTGCACTTGGCTAAGAGTTTCAATTTCAAATTTTCATACCACTATCATGAAATCTTATCAATAAATTCAAAATTTACTTTAGGGTTATAGCTACAACTCCCAAAGTTTAGGAATTTCAAGGGTTAAATGAGAGATTCAGACTTCCTATTATATTATTCCACCACTCAACCAAGTCCTCCTTCCACAACTTCTATTACACTTTTGTTAGAACAAGGCAACCCAAGAGGAGGGGGTGAATTGGGTTTCTTTATCAAAAATAAAGATTAAATATATTTTGTATTCTGAAAAACCTTTTGATTACCAGACAGTTATAGATGCAAAAGTATACTTAAGCAAAAATCAAAAGATGAGC
>JAUMHN010328437.1:0-10381 GCA_032360265.1 Heliamphora ciliata | reverse complement strand
CTGACTAAGATATAAAGTCCTTCCTTCCCCCACATCAACCAAACCAAGATACAACTTAAAACATATAAGCTGATAACCCACAAGATGTCTCCAGTGCCACAATCACAATACTCATGGTATAACAAATTATATTCTGAAGCACACAACTAACAATGGCATGCGTTCTAATCATCATATATTCACAAATAAACACTAATCAACTAATTATCATATAAAACTTGGGTTTCACATCAAAGGATAATCAAATCACACATAGCAACTTTTAAAGTCAAAAATCAAGTATTAAATTAAAAGAGCCAACAAGATTTTGGGGTATCTAGACTTGGAATCAAGTTATGATTTTTAAAAACCATTTAGATAAAGATATTTTCTACAACTCTCATGTTTAACACCAAGGCCAAAACCTAAGGCAAAAGAGTGAACAAAACATCCTAAACAAAAACGGTTCAGCACTTTTCTTAAGATTTTCGCAAAAACTTCGGTTGGTCTCGATTTTCGGGTATCATATCAAGTCCAAATGATCTCATTTTTTGTTTTGTTCTATTTCAACAAGTCCTCTACAAGTTTTATGTTTAGAGTTAAGGGTAGTTGTTTGGAACAAGTTAGATGTTTTGGCTATTTTAGAAAATAGGTTCTGTCAGCCGCCAAAACTCAGCAGAGCCGATTGTGGACCGCCAAAACTCAGCAGAGCCGATTTTGGATAGAGGGTTTGAAATGATTTTGGGGTATTATCCCGAGACTTTCGAAGGGGTTTTGGCTTATCTAAATTCAATATTTTGTGCTCATCTTAGGTGGGTTGATACATATACATGTTATCTACAACTTTTATGGTTTGACCAAATTTCGAATCTTGCTTTAAACTAGGGAAATATAGCTAGGGGCTGTTTGGGGGACAAAAAACCTGATTCCACATTAATCAAGGAGTTTTGCATTAGTTTGCGTGCCCTTTTGTACAAGAAAATGTATTAAAAGTTAATTTGATGTATCTTTTTGGTGTCTTTTTCTATTGAGACCTATTATTTTAGTATATTTATGATAATTATAGTATTTCGATGTATTATCATAGTTTTCATAATAATTAATTAAATAGATGTAATCTTTTAAATCAAATTAAGCTATTTTAGTAATATGTGACTTTTTGACTTATTTCGTTGTATATAAATTTTAATAATGATTTGTTTACTTTTATTGACCTATAATACAATATTATTATGTATATTACTTGTTCACAATGCTTAATTTAATACATTTCTCAATATTTTAAGCTAAAAAGAAAGTAAAAAGTCACTTTTTGACACACTTCCCAAGGTGATCGGCCATTAAGGGATATTTTTGTTATTTTTGATGTTATTTTGTCCTATGTTATTTAATTATACTTAAATTCTTGATTTAGGATATCCATATGTTAAAATTTGAGTTTTTAAGACTTTTTACTGTATTAGGGACAAAACGGTCATTTTACCCTATTTATAAGGATTTTTTATTTTAAACTCATTATTTGATGATATTTACTTTATTTATAATTTTGAAAAACTCTCTAGGTGTTAACATTTTGTTGCCTAAGTTTTGGACCTTTTTAGGATTTTTGGGCCGAATTTAGGGTTTTCGATTCGTCTGTGCTCTATAACCTTATGGACTATCCGTCACTAATACTAGGGTCCGAGCAGGATCTTTACACGGGTCGTTATTAACTGATTTATTACAACTAGGGTCTATACCGGGTCGTTACAGTATATCTTTTCTTCTAGAATCGTATATCCATTGCAAGATGATAACTATCAATTTGTACTCAATTCCTCTTGATTTAGTTGAAGATCATTCTTGGATAACTTTTTACACTCAAGTCTTAATTGTGAATTCAATTTTATAAAATATTCTTATGCTTGAGTTTTCAATTGTTAAGTTATACTTAGATAATAACCAGTGTTCATGTTTAATTTTTTCCTAATTCATTTCATCATCATTGGATTAACTTTTCATTTGTTTAGAAGCCAAGATTATATCATTCGTTAATCATTTTGTTCTGAACACTTGACATTGATATGATTCTATTCTTGATATCGTCATTCATTTTCCTTACGATCTTGATACCTCATTCGGTTACGAGAGTAATCTTGTAAATCTTTTGTATACACTTGGAACCCTTACTAGGGGAGTAGGCATGGACGTTTGGTTTGAAGTACGTTTGATCGACATAACTTCAAGGCAAATATCTAGTTGGCTACCCATTGCTTAACCACTTTCAATTTATCTTCGGAAACCTTCTGTGAATATTACCTTGAATCTTGGTAAAGGACTTGTTCACTTTCCCTTGGGTGTTTTAACCTCTAATTGCATTTTGTGTGGTCTAGCACATCCTTCGAGAGTTTTGGTTGCGCACTTGACTACCTCCGTAGCCAGTTCACCGTTAGTGATAAGGGTACAGAATAACATCTCAACCGAGTCACAGTGAAGAATTGTTACCACTCCCGCAAATCGGCGAATTGTTGACCAGTTAAGGGATTTGATGTGCTATTCTGAGATAGATCTTAGATTCGATTACCACCAGTTAAAAGTTAGAGACGAAGACATTGCAAATACGGCATTTCAGACGTGTTATGGCCACTTGAGTTTGTAGTCATGCCGTTCGGATTGGCTAACGCATCAGCAGTCTTCATGAATTTAATGAATAAGATATTCTCTCTATTTTTGGATCAGTTTGTTGTCGTATTCATAGACGACATACTAGTGTACTCGCCATCAGAAGCAAAGCACGAACAACACTTGTGGGTCGTACTCCAAGTTTTCAGAGACAATCAATTATACGTGAAAAGCGAGCAAATGTGAGGTTTGGCTTGAAGAAATGAAGTTCCTAAGACACGTGGTGTTAAAGGAGGGAATCTCGGTGGAACAATCGAAAGTGGATGCAGTACTGAATTGGTATGCTCCAAAGTCAATTTTTGAGGTTTGGAGTTTTTTAGGATTGACCGAATACTACCGAAAATTTATCCAAGATTTCTCAAAATTGGGCAGGCCCATGACGTAATTGACCCAAAAGGAGGTGAACTTTATATGGAATGAGGATTGTGACAAGTCCTTTCAAGAGCCAACGAAAAGATTAACTAGTGGCCCAGTGCTAGTAATTCCAGCGCGAGACATAAGATGCATAGTCTATTGTTATGTGACAACCGATAGCTAAATAACGAAAAGAACAAATGGTAGTTAAATTATAAAAAGACTCGAAATATAATTCCTGAAAAAACTTTATAGTTAATTTTAAAATTAAAACTCAAAATCTTACATCTGATAAAATACCGGTAGCCAAAATTTTGAAATAAACTTATATTACTGTGACGCCCAGGCTTTTAGGAACGTCAGGACATACATAAGTATAAATAAGAGATATTCTGACCATTCATTCATTCGAAATAAAGTACTTAATTTGCATAAATAAGCTTAAAGCTTGGCAAAACAGTAGAATTAGAATAGTTATTACAGTCATATATTACAGTCATACAGCATAAGAAATAAGTATCTTGGATTAACAAATGGAAACGAAAAGTAATCTACTGCTCCTCAGGAGCTATGTCAAACTCTTGGGGTTCCTCGTACCCTCCTTCTCAATGTTTAGACTTTTCGTTGAATTCTCCTTCTTTTAGATCTTGTTCTCCATCTGTTATGTAAATGCCGTCAGTCGAAACTCAGAAGTAAAACGCTTCAAAATTCCTTACCAGATCTCACAACACATATCGTCCAATACTTTAAATAGTTATAAATTAAGGACACATGTAAGAGTTAAATTATGTAGCATGATGAGTAGGTAATTGTAAAGACAACTAAATATGCAAGAGTGATAGTGCAATGTAATGCAAGATGCCCGACCCAATCATGCACCTAGAGACATAAAATGAATTCCATGTCGGGAATTAAAAGAGTAGACTTAATGGGGAATTGATCACCAAACTTATCCATAGGCCTCGTTGCGAATGGTAAATGCGTCACCGGGTTTCATGCCACAGTTGTTTTACTCAATGGCAACAGCGTGGGGGCGGGTCACATTCTTCAGACCAGCAAAAATCATTTCGTGCACTTATCCAAATAACCCATCTTGAGATCTGGCATACTCGCGTACTGTCAACCCAAAGTCTAAATTTACAAAGGAAGGAATGCTGGTGACAAACCCATGGTGCCCAAATAAATTTTCATCATAAACAATTTCCACACATCGAGGACGTACCTATGGTGTATACCGAGAACAAATCCCAAAACACGACATAAACTAGCAACCAGGGGCGCCCTAGACTTAGAATCAATGAGACAATAACTCCAATGCATCCAAACCCACAACGGTACGATGTATCCCAACATTTCATGAATGCAACAATGATAATGCTCATGGTGGTACGATATGCATCTCAAAGTATAACTACTTATGGCATGGTATATACTAGGCATGGAAAGGTACAAACCAACTAGGATAAAATACCACGAGTTGGAGCATAGGGTACAACTTTCAAAGAATGATTCAAACTTCATGGCATGGTCATATGTTACATTAATTCATGATTCATCTCATTTAAATCTATTAGAACATATAAAACAAGTCACGCATCCAAAACATGCCTTATCATGCACTGAGAAATTTACAAGTCAATTTTTAATCAACTATTTGCAAACTACAACAGCAATTTGGGTTATTTAGACTTAGAGTTCAGTTCTGATTTTTTGTCACAACCTAGACAGTCCAAAAGACTAATAAGTGTTGAAGCAAGCTAAAAGACCAGGCAACCCAAAGGACTCGACTAACTTGAGTCACTCAAGCTACTCGACTCACTCGGGTCGAACCAACCGAGTTGGCTTCGGATTCCAAATATTCAATCAAATCACTAATCAAACTATGAATTATCAACGCTAGTTCGACTAAGGGATGAGCTATTCCGAATACCCGACTAATTGTGCAGACATGCTCAATTAAGGATCATTTCCCCTTTTCCTCCTTTAATAGCACAGACTATAGGAGAACCATGTTATAGACCATGAGAATACAGCACATACTATGATATGTGCATGAGTACAGACTATGCAGTTAGCATAAAGACATAACACAGATTATGTGGGTATAGCTCAGACTACGAAATTATGAAATTATAGCACAGATTATATGTCCAAGAACTAACAATATGGCCAACGTGATATAACACATACTATATGATTAAGAATTCCACAGAGAATTAATAAGATGTCTCAAAGATAATGAATGCAATCAATGGCAGTACACTAAGGCCTTGTTCGTTTAGCATTATAAGGGGCTGGATTTGATTACCAATCTAATGGGCCCCTTTATACCATGTTTGGTTGGTGTATTTTGGGCCGAATTAGCAATCTGGTCAGGCTTCTCAATCCTGCCCAGAGGGGGATTAACAACACTGGGCAACACCAAGTATTATTAATCCAATCCGAACCAACTAATATTGACTGGACGAAATTGTCCCTCGTTATCTGATGTTATATGGTTGTAATTTTGTAATCACCAATCTATAATGAATCTATGTTCATCAAAAGTGCAAAGATGGAAAAAAAATAGATCCTACAAATTGCCATTAACGCAGCAAGAGCACACTCTTGGGGATCAAAAACTCAATCATTTGGGCCATCTGATGGGTAAGTCGAGTGGCAATCACCAATGGCGGCCGACGACGAGAACCACTATTTCCACCACCGCCACTATCATCACATACATGAAGATGCGTTGATTCAGATTCTTGTAAGGCTGCCTGCTTTCTCGTCAGTGTCGGAGATCGAAGATTGACAAATAGAGTGTCGGAGATCGACAACCACCTGAAATGTAGAAAGAGAGAAAGGGAAAAAATTAGTAAATTTATTTTTAATTAAGAATAAAAACATAAAAATACTTTTTTTTTGTTTTTTAGTACATAACATTTATTTGTTTATAACATAAAATTTATTTATTTATTTATTTGAATAACATAAAATATTTATTAATTTATTTCAGAAGAAAAAAGGTTATTTTATTATTTATTTAATATAAGGGTAATATTAGAAATTATTCAATTTAATCCTATCACACATTATTCAATCCCACCTAAATCAAACATGAGTTTGTTTAGTCAATTATCTAACCCTACCTAAATCAAACATAAAAAAGCTACTACCATCACATTTCTAATCCCACTTTATTACCAATCCATACACTGATCTCAGCACACTATTAATCGCACCCAATCTACACCAGTTATCAAACGAGACCTAAGTTTACGCACGGGATGTTGGAAAACATGTGATTTGGTGGCTAAGGAAACGAATATGTCAAATCATGGAAGACACCCTAGGCCCACCAACTCGAGTTGTTTGGGTGGCCTGAAGTCACTTGATCTGAGTGGGTTAGGTACTTGTTGGTTAACCATAGGTTGGCATAGCCAATTAGGAGTAAAATACTGATATGAGATTTCGAATAAGATTTCATGATCTGATGATATTTTTTAAGAGTCCCATCTCGATTATAGTAGCTCCATCAGAGGATTATAAATAGGAGGAATGACTTATTCAAATTATTCATGATTCATTGATTTATTGATTCCTCATAATACATGTTCATATTGTTTATACTCTGATATTGGATGGCCTTCTCCTCACTCAACTAGTACTCTCTCTCTGTTTTGTCTTTCTTATTATTTCATAAATTTTGTCTCTCCTATATTTATTTATGTTGTTTTTCCATAAAGGAGCCAACAAAAACAAAAAAAGAAAATAACACTATTTAAATGAAACTTTTAAATCTAGAACAAGAATACAAATTAATTACTTTTTTTATTTCTTTCTTTTCATAATTTTTCATTTTGTGTTTTGTTCTTACTATAATTCATTGTTGTAGAGGATAACGATTGGAATCTACTATTCCTATCCAAAATGACTGAACTGTCAGGGATGGATTCCACGTGTTCCTGCACATAAAAAAGGGATGAAATGCCCGCCAGTGGCTTTATACCGGTGGACCATCCGACGATCAAGTAGATGAGGGTTTTAGAGAGAGAGAGAGAAGAACTTGAGAGAGAGATTTGGCAGAGTTTCCCCTAGTATCTTGAGAGCATACCTTTGCCTTTGAGGATGCTGGCTATTTACAAGAAGAAATATAATTGACCCGCTTTTGGAGTCCGACCCGACCCGAGCAGGTTGAGTTGTACTCTCTCTCTCTGATCAATGTATAGCTGTCAATCTGATAGTGACTTATCAGTGCCATCATTACATCCTTCTGCAAGTTCTTTTTGTCATATTAAGCTGTCCATCTATACGCAAACCTAGTCTAGGCTAGGTTACCCCTTTTTGACACCCAAGCCCCAGAATTAGTCTAACTGCTACTGATCTCTTATCACGAGCTCCCCCCTCTGATACGCGTATCATGGGACACTGACCTCAAGTATCGACCCTCTAGCTCGACTTTAGGGGTCACACAGCTTGTCCTGCTCAGACGTGAATGCTGAGCATTCCTCCCCATGGTGCCGAGCACCTCTTCTTCAGGGTCACGACTGAACCCCATCTGAGCTCGGGAACAAGGCCATTGCACGGATTCACCTGTCCCAAGGTCTTCAATGTTCGGGAGCACTGTCCGTATATGCTCGGCTCATCGCCCAAGCTGGAATGTGTAAGCTGAGGTATGCAGTCGTGCGTGGGAGACTATTGCGGTGTACGGCATTCTAGGTGCACTCCAATGTGGCCCTGCATTCGAAGTGTGCTCCACGTGGCCCTGATCAAAACTTGGCCCCCCTCAATTGCCCACATCATCTTGCTGTTGCTCGGTCTCTCGAGCTACTAGAAGGTGATGCATGCCTTTGCTCGATTCGCTATATTATGTTTTGATCGGAAGACTTGTTGGGCAAGCTTTGCTGGCGTATTGCCACATAGTCTATTCGTACACCAATCGCCACCTCCGCCAAGTGGAAGTGCCCCACCGGTTCTGCTCTGCATTTACTGCGCTCATTGAATGCGCATTAAATGCGTACGGTGCTAGCTGTGCCTTGGGTATAGGAATGTTACAAGCATGTTAGCTGTCATTTTCAATAAATGTTAATCATTGGGTTTAATTACTATGGGATGCTCGGGTATATTAATGTTTTGAGAAAATACTGCTCGGCTTAATGATCCGAACACTAGTATTGCAGGATCACCCTTCATGTTCTGCAAAAGGTATCGTTGCTTGGCATGTGCACCACTCGTATTAAATGTGTATTAAATGCATACGACGCATACGGTGCACGTAAGAGCACGAGCTATAACTGGCGCCCCTTGGCGCTTCGTTTGAAAAGCCACACGAAGCCTATAAAAGGGAAGAGTAATCCCTCTCCCACTCTTTTACAAACCACCACTCCCAAAGCTTTTGGCAATTCCCGGCGTACTCTGGCGACCAAGCTTCATCTTCTCCGGCAGCTCTCCGGTGACTGTTAACCCTCCTTTTTGGCATCTTTCCTTACTCTGAGATACCTTCTGCGCTAAGGTATCCCTTTACTTTTCACATTCGGTTGTCTATAAAAGCTTATACTCGCAATTTTACTTCGTCGTTGCCACCTTGCCATGGCCATAGTGGCTATGAAAACTCAGGTGGAGGCTGGTCTCTCTGCTCCTATCGCCTCTGCGCCACCTTCATTGCCACCAGCTATGGTGGTGGCGGCTTGATATATATATACACATATATGGACGTGTATCTGCATCTGTGTGACAGGCTGTAAAAATAATGCTCACCCCCTTTTTTTTCTTTTTTTTTTAAGATGGGGCGTCTTGCTCGATATGTTGGCACACCAGAGGCTTTGGCTGAGCTTCGCTGAGCTCGAGCCATCCTCGATGACGTTAGCATACGCCAGGAAACTAGTGAGGAGACCCAGACCACTAGAGAGTCTGGGGGGATAAATTTTCCTCTCGTGGCTCTTTTGGAGTCCATGGTGGAATTTTCCCTCCCGAACATCTTGAGGGAGGCACTCTCCTTTTACCGGCTGTGCCCGGCATAGGTTACCCCTAACTTTTTCTAAATATTGATGGGAAAAGTTCTATTGAATCGCTATATGGGCATCAATCTTGGTGTCCGAGAGATTCAATACTGCTACTCCATCGCCGAGAAGACCAAGGGCATGAACAAGTACTACCTTAAAGACAAAGACAATCGGAACATCGTGCTCGAGCTCAAGAGCTCCCATAAGGGCGATCTCGACGACTTTGTCGTGATCGAGGGGAACTGGCAGTTGAGGCCTGGACCCATTGATCCCCATGCACAACTTTGCCTGATCAAGCCAGGATCCCAAGGTACCGAGCTCCCTTCCCCTCCATTCCTTGCATTTCAATGTGCTTTAAATATTTGATCGGCACTAATAATTCTTTTCAGGTGCTCACTGCAACACGTCGTCTACTCGGGACAGGAAACACATCGCCGCTGCTTCTCTTGACTCTTCAACGGCGTACCAATCCGGCCAAAAGAACTCGGCCACCGTCTGGTCCAGGTAGAAGAAGCCCAAGCTGAATGAGGTACTTGATCCGCTTTTGGAGTCTGACTCGACCCGAGTAGGTCGGGTTGTACTCCCTTTCTCTGATCAATGCATAGCTATCAGTCTGATCATGACTTATCAGTGCCATCATTATATTTTTCTATAAGTTTCTTTTATCATATCAAATTGTCAATCAGCACTCAGACCTAGTCTAGGTTAGGTCAACTCTCTCTGACACCCTAGTCCTAGAGTTGGTGTAACTGCTACTGGTCTCTTATCACGAGCTCCTCCCTCTGATATGCGTATCATGGAACACTGATCTCAAGTATCAACTCTCGAGCTTGGCTTTAGGGGTCGCACAGCTCGTCCTGCTCGGACGTAGGGGTCGAGTATTCCTCATCACGGTCCCAAGCACCTCTTCTTCAGGGCCGGGATTGAGCCCCTTCCGAGCTCAGGACCAAGGCCCATCCATGGATTCGTGCTCTCCTGAGGTCTTCAGAGCTCGGGAGAGCTGTCCGAAGATGCTCGGCTCATCGTCTGACCTGGGATGTGTACGCCGAGGTACGCAGTTGTAGGTAAAAGCCTGTTGTGCTGTACGACATTCCATATGCGCTCCACGTGGCTCTGATCGGAACTTAGGTCCCCTCAATTGTCCCCATCATCTTGCTGTTGCTGTTAGATCTAGGCAACCTAAGAGGGGGTGAATTGGGTCTTTAAAAAATAAATAACAATTTAAAAATCTTTTTCAGAAACCTTTTAATATTGTAATAAAGTAAGATATGCAAATTTATAAGCAATGCAAATATTAAAAGATAAGGGATAGAAAAAAAGAACCAAACACTAGGGATTTATAGTGGTTCGACTTTATCCTAGCCTACATCCACTCCTCAAGATCTCCCTTGAGTATTTTCACT
>JAUMHN010328436.1:0-42068 GCA_032360265.1 Heliamphora ciliata | reverse complement strand
TAAAGGTATAACAGTATTTAGATTAATACCGTTCTTGTTTTTCATGAAAAACGCACGCGCCGTTTTTTACGGTCACGGCGCTGGTTCTAAAATTTTTTATGCATCCCAACATAGTTGACTCCTCTTGAGAGTATGTTATTGGAGGTTTGAGTTGTGTTATGGATGGCCTTGTGAGTAGGGGTGATGGCGTGGTGGAGACCCTGGGAATCAGTTGTTATGACTGGATTGGTGAATAGTTCTGTGGATCGTGATAATCCCTTTCGATTAGGATTTGGTGTACATGGTTTGGTCGTGTGATGGATTAGGTACATCTTGAGCCATCTTATGTTATGAGCCGTGTACTCAGGATGGGGTATAGATGGGAACATAGTAGATGGGAGTGTAGTAATCCTTGGCCGGGTGCATGTTGAGATAGCAGAACGTGAGTAGTTCTGGAGATATTCCCTGATAGTCAGAATGTTGATGGTGATCAGCAGGATGTTGTTGGTAGTCAGAGCTGTGTCTAATGACCTTGGATGTTGTAGATCTTTGTGAAGTTTGAGAATTGAGTTCCGAGTGAGTGATCTCAATGATATGGGGAAGAGTATGAGTTGCAGTTATGTTGGAATGAGTACGGATCGCAACGGTGTTGGAATGTGTAAGGGTTCAGGTTACGATTCTAACATGCGACGAATACTAATTTTGTGGGATCCCTACGGACATGTTGGCTCGTGGTTTGGTCGTTATTTTCGTGATCTGGAGATCTTGTTTGGGAATCGTGCTGGGTGCATGAGGTTCGAAGGGACCATAGACGAGTTCGAGAGTGTGATTGGTTAATGTTGATATGTCAAGAGGTTGTTTGTGTTCCACCTTAGGTTCAGAGATAGGTATGTTGTTTGCCCATGGAAATGAAGTGTGGAGTAATAAGGTTCAGTAATGTACCATGTGATTTAGTTAGCCTAGGACGATAGGTGAGAAATTGTGGGTTACGATGTCTATGATTGATGTGTGCTTTGAGAACAGAAGTGCGAAAGGTGTTGCGCAAGGTATGCATCTTGATGGTAATCATATGTGTGCGAATGACGTCGAAGAGTTGAGAGCTTGGTGTAGCGGATGGTCTGAGGACCGTGATCGTGGTTGACAGCAGCTGTTTGACTGCGGTCGACGTGGCTTCAAGGTAAGGTTTACAGGGTTCTTTGAGGACCAAGTGTCGATGAGTACTGGAAGTACGTTGAGATTGGGTCTTGGGTTTTGTTGACCCTGTTCTTCTCTCTGGACGGAGATAGTGTTCCTTTGTAGACGGTTGTCTGGTGCGAGTTGTTTCATCTTGGTTGGACGGCGATGTCGAGTTCTTGATTGATTTAGATTTTGGTTGTTCTATGAGACTGTGAAACTCTCTGTGGATTTGATATCTGTGTTGTGACCCTTGGAGTTGTGACTCAGGGACTTGTATCGTCGTGATCGAGTGATTATGGGTTTGATTCTTCGTGGTTTCAACGCGTGGTGCATAGATATGTGCCTTCTTGGATGTTGAGTATTTGTGTGTGTGACCTGGGATCCGATTGCTCCTGCGGTTAAAGACCGTAAAGAATCACATGATGGGGTTAGTATTATCCCGCGATAGAAGCCCGTAAAAGAGTACATATGAGTGTGGTAAACATAGCAGGTCGTGGTAACCTAGTTTGAGTATGGCTCGTTTTGTATGATGGTCGAATCATTTAGATTGTGTTCCTTGTGAGATCGGGTTGGTAGACCAGATTGTGTTCCTTGGATTATGGTAAACACTGCAGAGTTTCTTTCTACAGTGATCAAAGGAGAATCGTTAACCGTTGTGTTCAACTTGTTCTGGATTGTGTGGGTATGGTTGTACTTTTAGCTCTTGGCAGAGTGTGAATTTTGACAGAATCGTGCGGCTGTGATATTCACATGGTGGGTTTCTGGTAGACTTTTATGAGTCTGGTTTTATCTTCTGCTTGGGGCTTTGAACTGTTCAGAGCTCTTGGAGTCAAGGAGTGATCGTCGACTGTGGTAAGTGTCATGTTTTGGGCATAACCGTTCATTTGGAATGGTGATCCCGAGAGTATGATAAGTTAAGCATCAGAAAGGATTTGATGATCGAGAAATCTTTGTTAGTGTGGCCTGTTCGGATCGACATGATTGTTTAATTGGAATGGAAGGGCCGTGATGAGTTTGGTGTATGAGGAAATTGCTACGTGTAAGAGACAAGTCTTGGGTTCAGATATTCTGCTATTATGGACTCAAGGAATTGCTGTATGTGTTCTGCGTTGGGGTTGATGTCGGATAACAGTCATCATGTTTTCCTTGTCAGATGACGGTGATCCTGTGTGATTTGACGGTGATCTATATTCTTGGTATCAGTGATCGGATGCCAAGATGTTAAGATGTATAGTGACGTGTGGTGCATGGGAGACATGATTAGGTTTGTATAGGTTGTTGGATACCTATGAGATATTCTGTCTGCATGACGTGTTTGGTCAAGTGACTCGTTTCGGTCAGGTGACTTTGTGGGTGTGATGCCAGATTGTTTTTAGTTGTGTGGAACCTTGTGTGGGACAAGGGTATATCACCTAGTGTTTCTCCAGGGTGAGAATCATAGTTCGTGATGGAAGATCGATTAGAGGATAAAGGTTTAGAAGAAGTGTGTTCTATGGTATTCCAAGTGAGTTATAGGATTTTCTCTCATAAGTTAGGTGTTATGTTGTTGCTCGTGGATCGATGTTGTGTCAGCTTCGTGATGGTATTGTTAACATCGGCAGGGTGGCGATATGGTATCAAAGTCAGTGGCCGTCTGGTGATCGTCAGAACTTGAGTAAAGTTTGTGCGTGGAGTGTGTGACTTCGTGTGATCAACGTCTGGGTTCGACATCTTGTGTTTCGACTCGTGGAGATAGTCCTTGGTGTGCATCGTGAGATGCGATTGACCCAGTTTGTGACAGTAAGAATGAAGGGATAGTAGTCTCTATGTTCGGGCATAGAGAGTGTTTGAGACTGAGTACCATGGTGGATAGGTCTCGTACTTTGCGTTTGTCGCTGGGATGGATCGTGTTCGGCTAGAGTAATGTTTTGAGGTTTGGCAATGTGAGTTGGATCTTGATCTTACGTCTCATGGGTGACAGTGGTGTCAGTGGGACTTGCATGTGTGGGCAGCTTGTGTGGAGATCGAATCATCAAGTCATGTTTACCTCGTGTGACTACAGGTTTTGGATTTTAGTTGCTGGGGCATTTCTGCTGTTATGCGGTATCGCTGGATTTACATCAGAGATTATCGATGGTTGCGGGACAGTGTTTGGCTTGAGTTTCTGAGTTGAATTCGGGACGAAATTCCTTTAAGAGGGGGAGAGTTGTGAGACCCTGACCCGTGTCATTTTGAAATAATTTTAGTGTTTAACGGTGTTAGAGTTAACGCATGAGTTTGGTTTAAGTTCTTAAAACATGTTCTGGGGTTTCTCAGCTGTCCAGTCGACTAGACGGGTTTCCCCAGTCGATTGGGAGGTGGATCCAGTCGATTGAATTGGGATTCAGTCGACTAAGCTATGTCAGCACAACTTTTTTTGGCATTCTAGTAGCTTCATCCAGTCGACTGGATTGGTGGTCCAGTCGACTAAACCCTTGATATTTGCCGTGTCTATAAATATCTGAAGCTTGAGATATTTTAGAAAAAGGTTTCTTCTAAGCTAAGTTTCGATTTTCTCTGCCATCTCTATAGATTTTGACTGGCTCGGGGCTCGATTTTCAGCGATCTGATAGTAGATCCTTGATGTTGGTGCCAAGGGCTTCGCGTTCATCCTGACAGAATCCCATTTCGTCGAGGTTCAATTTTTGAGACGTCGAGCTTTTGGCTCACCGAGGTAGGATCCTAGATTTTATTATTGTTAAAGGGTGATACGTGCAATTATATACGTTTTCACCAGTTAAAAAATGCTTGAAATGCTATTTCCATGTTTAAACCTTATTTTTCGGGTAAAAAGCATGTTTTTACGCTTTTCATGGTTTAGCACATGATTTGGATGTGTGGATATCCGTGATTTTCAAAAAGGTGGTTTTGCAAACAGTGATTTGTGAAAATCGTGAGAAACGTGTTTTTGGAGGTTTGGAGCTAATCCTCGGGGTTGAGTTTCAGTTTTAAAAACGTTTTGATGAAAGTATGTTTTTACATGATAGTAGATCTCCGTGTTGAAGGATGATGGATCTCCTTTTATACTTGTTGATGTATAACTGTATAACTATTTTACGAGTTTTCCGTAGTTGAGCTACAGCTGGTTTTGAAATGGTCCTATAGATGTGCTGTGACAGCGTGTGTTTAGTTGGGGCGCAATTGCTCCTCGGTGGAAGTCACAAAACTTACGCAGTGTAGGTCCCTATGCTCCTTCGGATTAATCCCCGTAAACGAGGTGGCGGATGCTTAGGACCCTCGGGTTCCAAACCAGTAAACTAAGTGGTTACGTTGTTGTGACTCCGTATAAAACTTGTCATTACCTAGCAGGCCTTAAATGGTTTTATGATAATGGGTAGGAGTTTATAATTATGGCCTTTGTCCATGTGTGTGGGAGAGTCGGCACATAGGATTCATTTTATCATTTTATTTTCATCGGTTGTGTGATTCGAGTGGAAAAATAATGTTTTGTTCTCGGCTATGTGGTTCGAGTGGAAAATAACGTTTTGGTTACTGCATTTCTTTAATTGTGAAAATGTTATCTGCATTGTTGATATGCATGTTTTTAAAGATGGAAACGTGGAATTTTATGAAGTAAAACCATTTTGAGGCTCATGTTAGCCAGATGGAAAACTGGTGGTTTTCAGGATGGAAAACCTTTTTGGGCTCCTGTGATTGAGTCTTTATGCTTATAATTGCATAACCTGCTTTACGATTTTATAGTCTATTTCTATTGGATTTCGGCTCACGTTGTGGGATTTTGTCATAAAACCTTTTCAGGTGAACGTGGTCCTATAGGTTGAGGTACCCGAAGGTAGCTGATGTCAAGACCCTGTTGTTTGGTCTTTGTTAAGTAGTTTATACCTTTCTGTATATGTTTCATGTTGGGTTATAACACGTTGTATAGCAGATGTATTTCTTATGGCCGTGGGCCGATGTATGCATGATTTATTACTTTCGAGAGAACCATGGGTTGGTTGTTATTTTTCGTAGTTTCTTACTACGTTTTTCGTTGGTTGGCTCTACGGCTTACAAAAAGGGGTTTTCAAATGATTTAGGTTTCATTCATACTCTTGTACTTCGAGGAAGATCTTAGAACGGCCTAAGCTTCTTTTAAAATGAAAAGATTTTTTTATCTAAAACTTGTATTTTGTTTTTAAAGGCTTGGCTTGTGGGGCCGTAACCGTAGTCTCTTGAGCTACTCTTTTAAATCAAATAAACCGTTGGTAGTGCGTTTTACAAAGGTTTTAGCCTCGTTTGGGCTTTTTGGTTTTTCTCACTTTTTGTTAAGGGGGTTTGGTGGTTATTTGTTGTCTTTTGCATGACCCGGCGTTTGGAGCGTGACATGAGTCACTATTATTATATACTAGACTAATGCTATGTCAGTTATTTAATTTTACTTGGTAGGATCAGTTGCCTAGATAGTAAAATTAATAAGAATTCGTCTATCTGGACATACGATGGATAGTAGACGTCCTCCCATCGAGGCATGCTATTCACAGGATACCAAGCTGCTGGCGAATTTTTTTTAAATGGTAGAAGAAATCAAATTAAAATAAATTCAAATTATTGCTCATCATAATTAACAGTATTTTTTAATTATGTGATTCTAAAGAATAAAATGGCTTTCAATTCACTCACGGTTATACTCAAAAAAAGCATACTAACGGGACCAAATTTTCTTGATTGAAAAAGTAACTTGGATATAGTTTTAATTACCAAGGGTATTCTTTCAATACCAGGAAATGTGTTTGGTTTTTAAAAAGGTTCTTCTTTTAGGGCGAAAAGCATGAAAAAGAAAAATGTTCAGAAATAGGGAGACACGGTCTCTAGGTTAATTTGTAGGCCACAGACTGGTGTGAAAAAGCCGAAAGGCAGGTATTTTCATTGCAACTAGACACGGCACTGGAAAAAGCTATGTCAAGTTTTTCTCAAAAGCAGAACAATTAAGGTAATTTCTATTCACTGGTTGGGAAAACGTGTTTAGCGGTATTATTTACCGGTACATGGTGTGTAGATACGGGAGTCACTAATCATATTTGTAATTTATTGCAGGGGTTTCAAAAAACCCAACAACTTAGTGATGGAGAGATTTACCTACATATTGGCAATAATACAAAGGTGATAGAGTTACAATAGGAGATGTCACTCTCAGTTTTGGTAGAGATCGAGTTTTAATATTGAGAGATTGTCCTTATGTACCTTCCATTAGAAGGAACTTAGTTTCTGTTTCTAGATTCTATAAAGACAGATATTTGATTTATTTTAATGACTCTGGTTATTAAGGATAATAAACGGGTTATTTCTTCTAGTACATTGATGGATGATCTTTATATTATTATTCCAATCTCTTCTACACTGTAACTAACTGAATTGAATAACACATCTAATTACCATATAAGAGAAAGTTTCCTTCTTTAATGAACCAAATGTTTCTTTGGTACTTACGCTTGGGTCATATTAATCTAAAAATGATAAATATCATATTAATCTAAAAATGATAAATAGACTGGTAGAAGATGAACCTTTGAGTTCATTGGAAGGGGAGGCACTTCTAGTCTGTAAATTCTGCTTAGAGGGTAAGATGACCAAGAGACCCTTTTCAGTCAAAGGTTATAGAGCTAAAGAACCGTTGGAGATGGTTCATTCAGATGTGTGTGGTCCTATGATAATCAAGACTAGAGATGGTTTTGAGTACTTCGTCAGTTTCATTGATGACTACTCAAGGTATGGATACATTTACCAGATGAACCAAAAGCCTGAATGTTTTGAAAAATTCAACGAATTCAAGGCGGAGGCAGAGAAGTGTCTGGGTAAAAGTATCAAATCACTACGGTCCGACCGTGGTGGAAAATATCTCTTTGGAGAGTTTAGAGATTACCTATCTTCAGAAGGGATTATATCCTAGTTGACTACACTAGGTACTCCGCAGCAGAATGGTGTAGCAGAAAGAAGGAATAGGACTCTTATAGAGATGGTAAGGTCCATGATGAGTTATTTAGGTTTTTTTGATTCGTATTGAGGACTCGCATTAGAGAGAGTGGCTTACATTCTAAACTTGTATCTTCTAAGTCAATACCTTCTACTCCCACAGAATTGTGGATCGGGCGTAATTTTAGTCTAAAACACATTCGGATTTGGAGGTGTCCAGCACATGTGCTGAAAGGAAAAGCAGGTAAGTTGGAATTGAGGACAGAAGTCTATTTTTTTGTGGGGTATCCCAAGAGAAAGAAAGGTGGTCTATTTTATAATCCTAAGGATCAGAAGGTCATTGTTATCATTAATGCCCGATTCTTGGAAAAGGATTATATTATGGACCACAGGTCCAAAAGCAATATTGTTCTGAAAAAAATGAGAGAAAATACCAGTGGAACGGAAGTGGAACCACAAGTCACTACTATTACATTGCCTCATCGTAGTGGGAGGATTATCGGGATAGGCACAAATCATGAACAGGGTGCTGATGCATAGGGTTCATATTCTGCATAGCGTGTTATTGCTAATACACAGATACAGGTAGTTCCTCGTCATAGTGAGAGGGTTGTTCATCAACCTGATCAGTATATGTTCTTAGGAGAGTCTTGTGACAAGATCCCGACAGAACTAGATACCGAATCTTATAACTACAATGAAGCACTTCAGGACAAAGATGTAGATCTTTGGCAAAAGGTTATGAATTTTGAGATAAAATCTATGTATTCCAATTAGGTCTGGAAACTTGTAGAACCACCTAAAGTGTCCTAAAATACCTGATGAGATAGAGAAGATGAAGGCGGTTCCTTATGCTTCGGTAGTAGGAACCCTCATGTATGCTATGCTTTGCACTAGACCCGACATCTGCTTTGCCGTTAACATGGTTAGCAGATATCAGTCTATCCCAGGACAAGACCATTGGACTATGGTAAAGAATATAATCAAGTATCTGAAAAAAATTAAGGAATATATGTTGGTTTACCAGGCAGACAGTCTAGTACCTTTAGGGTACACAAACTCAGATTTTTAGTCGGACAAGGATTCCCGTAAGTCTACCTCAGGATATGTGTTTACTTTAGGAGGTGGAGCTATTAGTTAGAAGAGTATATAAGCAGTCTTGTATTGCTGATTCTACCATGAAAGCCGAGTACGTGCCAGCTTCTGAAACAGCCAAGGAGGCCGTTTGGCTCAGGAACTTCCTGTTAGATCTAAACGTGGTCCTCTCAGTTCAGTCGGCTATTACACTTTATTGTGATAATAGCGGAACAGTTGCAAATTGGAAGGAACCAAGAGTCCACAAAAAGGAAAGCACATTGAACGTAAGTGTCACCTGATTGTATCAGGAGAGGTACCATTGTTGTGACCAAGATTGTATCAAGAGACAACCTTGTAGATCCTTTTACAAAGAGCTTACCGGCTAAGACTTTTGATAATCATGTAGAGGGCATGAGAGTCAGATGTATGGCAGCATGGTTTTGAGTATAAGTGGGAGATTGTTAGGTTTGGTATACTAAAAACTATATTTTTAGTATTTAATTTTATTTTAATAAAATTAATTTTTTCATTTTATGAGAATCTTAATGAGCAATGTATGTAATATCATTTTTTTAATGTTATGCATGGATGTCCTATATTCTATACAGTATTTAATCTGGTGTGTAGAGTACGTCTTACACATACAAGATCAGATTTTAGGTTGTTGTAGAATATAAATTTTTTGTTCATAGTTTAGATAAAAATGGACATACCATCGATACAACTGTAACACAGAGTTTTAGTAGGACTGTCTTGGTTACAGAGAACAAATAATAGCGTCGTCTATTATTCTGACTCTCTGTGCTAGTATACTTTGTGTGTATTGAACGGAACACATTGGGATAATTAATTTTATACTAACTATATAAATTAATTCACACCCCAAGGTTATTATAAATAGTGTTTATGCTCTTAATCCTGAAATAATTATTGATTTGTGTATATTTAATATTCGTTGTTATGATTTATTAGAGGGTGCGATTTTATATGAGTCTATATTCCTGGTGAGTTGGATAGCGGTATTATTTATATGGTGAATATTAATTATTGACGGAATTCACGTCTCAGCTGGTCGGAATTGACGATACTCCCTTAAGGAAGCTTATAAATTTTGACCGGGTCAAACCCTACAGATGGATTTGATTATTCGGCAGTCAAATTAGTTAAGCAAAAGTACTTAAAGAATTTCAATATGCTGATTAAATTAAATTGTTAGTAATTAAATCTAATTGGCGGGTATCGAGAATCTTAACATAGGGAGATGAGTTAAGCATTTAATAATAGAAGCTCAATGCAAAATGGTCTTAAGATTATGGGTTAGAGTGCAATTATAGTTCTTTAGTGGTGTGAACTATAATTTATTATTTTATAGAAATTGTAAAAATCACTGTAAGGTTTTCATAATTACAAATATTGCTGTGAAGTTTACTTAATTGCAGAAACCATTGGATGGGAATCTGTGTCACACTAGAAGTTTAATTCATAATTACTCCACAGGTCCCTGCTATAGCAATATAAATATGTGGGTAGGCTTAACCAAATTCAGAACTTATCTCCATGACTAAAACTGTCCAGGTTCTACTGGTACGAGTTCTCGATAGATTCTAGCCCACACTACATTCGAAAATTGCATAAACAAATACAGTAGAAGGTCTTACGGGGCTTCAACTCGGAATCAAAATCGTAGTTGAAGAATTGATCGGTAAAAGATATTCTTCTAAATTAACTGAGGTTGCAAGGGTTTTTATTTTGACCGTTCGACGTCAAAAGTTTTATCTGAAGCCCATTTCGGCGATTACCTGTCTAGTTAATTTTTTTATCGAAAATTGTTCGAAAAAATAATGATCTTGGCAGTTTTGCCTTCAACAAACACATATCCTGAGGTTGACTTACGGTAATCTTTGTCTAACTAGAAGTCCGAGTCTGTGTACCCCAAAGGTACTAGACTATCTATCTGGTAAACTAACATATAAATCTTAGTCTTTTTCAGGTACTTGATTATATTCTTTACCCCATTCCAATGCTCTTACCTTGGATTAGACTGATATCTGCTAACCATGCTAACGACAAAGCAGATGTCAGGTTTGGTATAAAGTATAGCATACATTAGGCTTCCTACTACCGAAGCATATAGAACTACCTTCATCTTCTCTATCTCATCAGGTGTCTTAGGACACTGATCCTTAGATAGAGTGATTCTATGCCTGAAAGAGGGAAACCATTTCTTAGAATCTTGCATGCTAAAACGAGCAAGGATGACATCGATATACTTTGGTTGTAATAAACTGAACATCCTTTGTTTTTGATTTAACAAAAGCTTGATCTCAAGAATGTGACTGGCTTCTTTTAAGTCTTTTATATCGAACTGCCAAGATAACCATACTTTTACCGAAGATAACACCCCCACATCGTTTTCGATGAGCAAGATATCATCTACATAAAGTAATAGAAAGGCACCACGCTTCCGTCACGCTTCTTGTACACACAGGACTCAAGACTTCGATAACCATACTTTTAATCGAAGATAACATCCCCACATCGTTTTTGATGGGCAAGATATCATCTACATAAAGTACTAGAAAGACCACCACGCTGCCTAGATAACCATACTTTTACCGAAGCTGACACCCTAAATCGTTTTCGATGAGCAAGATATCATCTACATAAAGTACTAGAATGACCACCACGCTTCCGTCACGCTTCCGTCACGCTTCCGTCACGCTTCTTGTACACATAGACCTCGATGCCTACTTAAATCCATAAGTGGATCTCTTAAGCTTACACAACATGTCCTCCAGCCCCTTTGTTATGAAACCGTCTGGTTATACCATATAGATACACTCGTTAAGACTTCCATTAAGAAAAACTGGCTTAACATCTATTTGCCAAATTATTTAATCGAAATGAGTTGCAATGGATAAAAGAATCCGGATAGACTTAAGTATGACTACCGGTGAAAAGATTTTCTCATATTCGATTTCTTCTTTCTGAGTGAACCATTTTGCAGCAAGCCTAACTTTGAAGGTTTCTACCTTTTTGTCTGCTTTTCTCTTCCTCTTGTAGATTCACTTGCATTTGATGGGTTTTATCCCTTCAGGTGGTTCTACAAGTTCACCGACCTAATTAGAATACATAGATTCCATCTCTGAATTCATAGTCTTTTACCAAAGATCTGCATCTTTATCCTGGAGTGCTTCATTGTAGTCACAGGGTTCGGCATCTAATTTTGTTGGGATCCTGTCAAAAGACACTCCCAAGAACATATACCGATCGGGATGATGAACAACCCTCTCATTACGATAAGGCACTACCTACATCTATGTACTAATAGTAATGCGCTGTGCAGAATCTGAACCCTATGCACCATTAACCACATGCTCGTCTAACATGTTAATGGTAGCACCCTGATCTGGTTTGGGGTCTGCACATGTCCCGATAATCCTCCCACAACGACGAGGCAATGGAATATCAGTGACTTATGGTTCCTCTTCAGTTCTACTGGTATTTTCTCTTAATTCTTCTAGAACAATTTTTTACATTTGGACCTATGATCCGTAATATAATCATCTTCCAAGAATCGGGTATTACTGCTAATAATGACCTTCTGATCCTTAGGATTATAAAATAAACCACGTTTTGTTCTCTTGGGATACCTGACAAAGAAACATACTTTCGTCCTTGTTCCAACTTACCCGTGTTCCCTTTCAGCACATGTGCTGGACACCCCTAAATCGGAATGTCTCAGATTAGGCTTGCGCTCAGTCCATAATTCTGTGGGAGTTGAAGGTACTGACTTAGAAAGTACCAAGTTCAAAATATAAGACGTTGTCTCTAATATAAGTTCTTAAAACGAATTGGGTAATTCCAAAAAACTCATCATCAACCTTACCATCTCCATAAGAGTCTTATTCTTTCTTTCTGCTACACCATTCTGCTGTGGAGTGCTGAATGCAGTCAACTGGAATATAATTCCTTCTGATGACAAGTAATCCCTAAACTTTCCAAAGAGGTACGCGCCACCATAGTTGGATCGTAGTGACTTGATACTTTTACCCAGACGCTTCTCTGCCTCTGCCCTGAATTCTTTGAATTTTCCAAAGCATTCTCACTTACGGTGCATCAGCTAAATGTGTACATATCTTGAGTTGTTGTTAATGAAACTGAAGAAGTACTCAACTCCACCTCTTATCCAGATAAGCATAGGACCACACACATCAGAGTGAACCAGTTCCAACGGTTCTTTAACTCCATAGTCTTTGACCAAAAAGGGTCTCTTGGTCATCTTACCCTCTAAGCAGGATTAACAGACTAGAAGTGCCTCCACTTCTAATGAACTCAAAGGTCCGTATTCTACATGTCTATTTATCCTTTTTAGATTAATATGACCTAAGTGTAAGTGCCAAAGAAACGTTTGGTTCATTAAAGAAGAAAACTTTCTCTTATATGGTAAATCAGATGTGTTATTCAATTCAATCAGTTGTAGTGTAGGAGAGATTGGAGTAATAATATAAATATCATTCTCCAATAAACCAAAACAGATAACCCGTTTATTATCCTTAATAACCACAGAGTTATTAAAATAAACTAAATATCCCTCTTTGACCAATCTAGAAACGAAAACTAAGTTCCTTCTAATAGAAGGTACATAAAGACAATCTCTCAATATTAAAATCCAAACTTTACTAAAACAGAGAGTAACATCTCCCATTGCAACTCCTGTCACCTTTGTATTATTGCTAATGTACAGGTAAATCTTCCCATCACTAGGTTGTCGGATTTCTTAGAATCCCTACAATGAATTGCAGATATGATTAGTGGATGCCATATCTACACACTAGGTACCGATAGATAACGTCGTTAAACATGTTTCTATAGTCAGTGAACCCGACATTGCTTTCTCCAGTGCCGTGTCTGGTTGTAGTGAAAATATCTGCCTTTTGATTTTTTTACACCAGTCTGTGGCCCACTAACACCTTAAAAATTGTGCACCCAATTTCTGAACCTTTTTCTTCTTCTTGCCTTTCAGCCTAGAGAAAGAATCCTTTTCAGAAACAAACACATTTCCTGGTGTCCTAATAATATCCTCGGCAATTAAAGCTATATCCATATTTCTTTTTCAATCTACATAGTTTGGTCCCATTAGTTTATTTTCTTTGTGTATAACATAATTAGAAACCATTAATTATGACGAGCAAAAACTTTGAATTTTATTTTAAATTGATTTTCTCTACCATTTAAAAAAACATTCACGAACAGCCTACTACCCTGTGAATAGTATGCCTCGATGGGAGGACGTTTGCTATCTATCGTTTGTCCAAACAGACTAATTCCTATTAATTTTACTATCTAAGCAACTGACTGTACCAAGTAAAATTAAATAACTGACATATCTTTGGTCTAGTAAATAATAGCAGTGACTCAAATAGAGAGCATACTATTATTTACAGCTAAATATTAACCACCACCTAATCCCGAATCCATCGCTTCGCAATAAACCCTTCAGATGGAGAAGTTATTCACACTAACAATTATCCAGAATTATCCCTGAAGGAGTTTCGTATCGGTGATACCGCAATTAATTTTGTTCGATGGAAATGAAGACTTTACTGCCAACACGCAAAACTAATTACATCACCTATAAACTAGTGCTAGAGACCGCGGAATTTATCTGTGAACAAATTTTCTCTCCAATTTAATTTTTTAAAATATTTTTGACGGTTAAAAAAACTGTTTAATTAAAATAAATTTATTAATTTCGAAAATCATACGATCCGAAAGTTTCTAGTTTTTGTCAAACCATTTTTTTCGTGTTTTAATGTGTAAAAAAGTATTGAATGCACAGTTGTTACTTTGCTTTACAGCTAAGCTATTGAATAAAGGCATTCAAGTACGATTTATTACACATTTTTTTTAAAAAATAACAATTTATTAAAATTAAATATTTTCTATTTAATTAATTCAAAAATTCAGAATTAATTTTCATGTTTTTTGAATATATCCGATTTATTAAAAAATCATCTTAAACATGCTATTTTGTAAAAAATAAAATATTTAAAGTTTTTCCATTTAATTAAAAAACTTTTAATTAAAAAAAAACTTAATTTTATTTTTTTTATAAAATATTAATTAAAATCGAATTTTATCGAATTGATTAAATTAAATAGAAAATATAAAATTAATATTTATCATCCACGCAGTTTATATAAATAAATAAACAAGATAAATATTGCTCAATTTTATGATCGAGGTAAAACCTATCGAGTTTCAAGTTTCTGTATCCAGATAAGCTTCTAGTCTTTCAATCGCTGCAGAAAGTGCTTATTCTTGCTAGAATCAAACAAGGATTCATCCATTCACAGTGTTATAGATATACAACACTTTTGATCAAAACATATTAGAAAACAGCCCCCGGAGCTGCCTCAAATAGCCACCATTGCCGGCCACCCGCCAGTGCCGTCGGCAGCACTGTACCAACCTCTTCCCGAGGCTTTTTTGACCTCTTCTCGAACTCTGTTTTCATTCCCGTTTTTTCTGAAACGTAGCTAACGAAATATACTATTTTTCTATAAAAACCCCGATTCAAAAACATTGAGAAAAATAGCTTTCGATGGCCGTTGAACCACCACTGCTGCTACTGCCACGCCGCCTGCTGTGCCGTCACTTCCCAAGGCCATTCTAGTTTCATCCGAACTCCGTTTTCGTCCCCATTTTTTTCCAAAAAATAGCTTACAAAATATACTATTTTTCTGTAAAAACTTCTAGTTTAAAAATAGCCCAGAAATAGCCATTGAAATCCTTCGAAGAAGCTGTCGCCACCCATCTATGCCGCCCCGACTTGCGCCGCCTATTTTGCCTTCTTTTCGTGGTTGATTTGACTCCTATTTTTCACTGTTTTTAACAATGACATTCAGAAATATGATTCCATGAACAATGCCTCGAAAATAGTCCCAAAAAATCTCAAAATCGAGCCTCGAACGTCCCTAGACAGCCTACTCTCCGTCGCCCTTATTGCCGCTTGTTTCGACTTATTTTTATCAAGATTTTTGCTATGTTTTTGAACTATATTTCCAGTATATTTTACTATTATTTTGTGTCTAAAAAACTGCACAAAATCCATCATGAAAAAGTCACAAAATCGAGCCAAAAACGGCCACCGAGCCGCCAGTCAAAGCCGTCGTCAGTGGGCTATTTTGCCACCCATTTTTGCTTCATTTTCGGACCTGTTATACTGCTGTTTTTAATACACAAAATCTATAGAAAACTTACCGAAGAAACTTGTTTCAAAATAGTGCAAAAGCCGTCGCGATCCCTAGCCCGAAACACCCAAAACCACTTCCAGAACCACTGGTTGTACAGCTGCCCGTTCTTTGTGTTCTTGGACATTCAAACATGTTCTTAAATATTCTAAAATATTTAAAAACAATAATAAAATCTTTTACATTGAAAATTTATGTCCCAAAGGCTCACGTTCGAACTAAAAAATCTTAAACTATCGCGATAAACCCTGGTGATTAAAAATGATAAATAATCATTATTCACATATTCAATCAAACATGAAAATAATGACGATCATAAAACCGAAATTATAATGCCTACAAAACAAAGTTAGCACAGTTCTAAATTTACCAGACCCTTCGATTAACCATAAACATAATCAAAACAGCTTTGATACCAATTGTTGGAGGCAAACTGCCAAGATCATTGATTTAAATACGATTTTTTAATTAAAAAAACCTAATGGGCAATATCTAAAATAGGCTCCAGATTAAAATTTTTTTGATGTCGAATGACCAAAATAAAATCCGTACTTCCAAAGTTAGATTCAGGAATATACCTTTCGAAATCTGGTAGATTGATATCAGTTACTGTAACAATCACGAATGTGAATCCTTCGAGTTAAACACCCGATCAAGCCTTCTTTCATATTTTCGATGCAAGTCACGAACGTAGAGTGGGCTACGATCCTTCGTGAACTTGAACCTACTAAACTAATCACAATAGGGAATACGTGAAAATCCTAATCTTGAAAGACGACTTATAATTTATGTTTAGCATAACCACATATATATAGGGATATAGCAGGGACCTGTGGAGTAAATATGATTTGGGCTTCTAATATAATTATAAAAACTCGCCTTCTCCTGAGGCAATTTCATGAAAATATAAATTACAATTCATACCACTAACGAATCATAATTGCAATCTCAGTCTTATTCTCAAAATCGATTATTCGAGCACCTGTTTTTAAATATTTAACTCATCCCCCTACGTTAAGATTCTTGATACCCACTAATTAAGTTTAATTACTGACAATTTAATTTAATCGGTTTCTTAAAATTCCTTAAGCCCTTCCGCTTAACTTATTTGTCAGCCGAATAATTAAATTCATCTGTAGGATTTTGCCCGATCAAAACTTACAAGCTTCCTTAAGGGGGTATCATCAATCCCGAATAATCAGAACGTGAATTTCGTCAATAATTAATATTCACCATATAATTAATACCGCTATCTAACTCACTGGGACTATTAACCCATAAAAGATCGCATCCTCTAATGAATTAAAACAACGAATATTAAATATACGTAAATAATAATTATTTTGGGATTAAGAGTATAAGCACTCATAATAATCTTGGGCTGTGAATTAATTTATATAATTTGTATAAAATTAATTATCCGAATGTAGTCCTGTTCAATACACACAAAGTATACTAGCACAGAGAGTCGGAACAATGGACGACGCTATTATCTGTTTTCCGTAACCAAGATAGGCCTACTAAAACTCTATGTTACAGTCGTACAGATGGTTTGTCTAATTCTGTCTAAGCTGTAAACAAAAACTTATATTTTGTAAGAACCTATATTCTAGTCTTATGTGTGCAAGCCATACTCTACACACTAGATTAAATACTATACAAAATAAAAGATAACCATGCATAACGTTAAAGAAATGATATTGCATTATTTGCTCATTAAAATTCTCATAAAATAAAAAAATAATTTTATTAAAAATAAAATTAAATACTAAAACTAAATAAAATTCTTGATTTTTAGTATACAACCCTGACAGATTAGACTAGATTGGTCACTCAAGATTGAGGAAGACGTTACCAAACAGATAGACGCCAAATTCCTCACAGTCACAAAATACCCAAAATGGGTCGGTAATAATATTCTGGTACGAAAGAAGGATGGAAGGATACGGGTATGTGTCGACTTCTGGGATCTCAATAAGGTTAGTTCGAAGGACGTTTTTCCTCTTCCCCATATAGACGTATTGATAGACAACACTGCCAAGAATGCGCTCTTCTCTTTTATGGATGGATTTTCAAGGTATAACCAGATTTTGATGGCTCTAGAAGACCGAGAGAAGACTACCTTCACAACGCCTTGGGATACCTACTGTTATAGAGTTATGCCGTTCAGACTGAAGAACACGGGAGCAACCTACCAAAGGGCTGCAACCATATTGCTGCACGACATGACACATAAGGAAGTGGAAGTATATGTGGATGACATGATCGTGAAATCTAAAACTTGGGAAGGACATGTCGCCGCACTAAGAAAATTCTTCGAGCGAATCAAAAAATAGAAGATGCGCTTGAACCCTCAGAAGTATGTCTTTGGAGTTACAGCAAGAAAGATGCTTAGATTATGATCACACAGCAAGGCACAGAGGTAGACCCATCGATGATCAAAGTCATTCTCAAAATGCTTCGTCCAAAGATCGGGAAGGATATAAGGAGGTTCATAAGAAAGGTTCAGTTCATCAGTCTATTCATTGCCTAACTAACCACTACCTGTGAACTCTTGTTCCAGCTCTTGAAGAAAAGAACTAAGTTCCAGTGGAATCGATAGTGTCAGGATGCCTTGGAAGCCATACAGAAGTATCTGTAAAACCCTCTAATTTTGTCACCACCAAAACCCGGTAGTCCTTTGATACTATACCTATCAGTGACTGATTCAGCAATGGGGTGTATGCTTGCACAGGAAGACGAAGCCAAGGTAGAAAGACATGCCTATTATTTGAGTAAGAAGATGACGAAATGTGAACGACGGTATACGGCTTTGGAGAAGATTTGTTGGGGCTAGTCTAGGCATCTAGGAAATTACGCCATTACATATTAGCATATCGAGTTATACTAATCTCGAGCATGGATCCGCTCAAATACCTCTTTGAGAAGCCAGCATTGATAGGAATGTTGGTCCAGTGGTTGCTGATGCTAGCTGAGTTTGACTTACAGTATGTCACGGGAAAGTTAGTAAAAGGTAGAGCCGTTGTTGAGTTCTTAGCTAACCACACTGTCAACGGAGAAGAAGAGCCTGAATTCAAATTTCTCGATGAGTAGGTACTGAAGATTGAGAAGGATTTGTGGACCCTATTTTTTGATGGAGCCTTAAACTAATATGGTTACGGGATATGGATACTCCTTGTCATTTCTGATGATTCTCATATCACTTTGGATTTTAAGCTGAGTTTTGAGGTCACTAACAATTAGGCTGAGTACGAAGCTTGCTTAGTCGGATTAGAAGCCGCCTTAGAACTAGGGACAAGAAAGTCAGAGGTTATAGGAGACTCAGCTCTGGTCGTATCCCAGGCGAAGGGAAAGTGGAAGATTAAAGAATAAAAGTTGGTTTAGTATCACCGAGAGCTTGAGGTGATGATCCCCTACTTTGAAAGTGTGGTGTTCGTTCATGTGCCGAGGCTATAGAACAAGTTCGCCGATGCCTTGGCTACCCTGGCATCAATGATAGACATACCACCCGGAGTAAGGATGAGGCCTTTAAAAATCAACGAAAGGACGCACCTGGAATTAGCAACATTGCTATTACCCAAGAAGCCAATGACGGGTTACCGTGGTTTCATAACATTTGGAATTTCATCGAGAAAGGAGAATATCCAAGCTGAGCCAGTAATAAGGACCAAAGTGCTATCAGGAGATTCGTCGCGCAGTTTGTGATCTGCGGAGGAAAACTGTACAAAAGAGGATATCTGGGAGTCAATATGCTTTGTGTTGACACGGAAGAGGGACATGGGGTGATGAGGAAAATTCATAGTGGAGTTTGCGGACCTCACATGAGTGGGATGATGCTTGTTAAAAAGATCCTGCGCCCTTGATATTTCAAGACGACTATGGAAATAGACTGTCATCAGTTCGTCCAGAAGTGCTGAAAATGCTAGATCCATGCGAATCTCATGTATGTACCACCATCTCAACTTTATAACATGACCTCTCCTTGTCCATTCTCAGTTTGGGGAATCGACGTAATATGGAAGGTTACACCCAAGGCATCGAATGGACATGAGTTTATTCTCGTAGCAATTGATTACTTCATGAAGTGGGTCGAAGTCGCCTCTTACTCAGTTTTAAAAGCATCTTAAGTAGCCAAATTCGTCAAAGAAAATCTCGTCTATCGGTACGAAGTTCCACATGAGATAATTTTTGACAATGGTTCCCACTTTCAAGGAGAAGTGTTAGACCTCTTGGAAGAATATCGGATTGTCTGCCACAAATTTTCGACGTACAGACTGCAAACCAATAGAGCTACGGAAGTAGCAAATAAGAATGTGAAGAAGATCTTACAGAAAACGATAGAAGGAAGAAAGGATTGGTCGAAAAAGTTACCATTTGTGCTTTGGGGATACCGAACGTCAATTAGAACTTCCACTGGAGCAACACCTTACGCCTTGGTCTACAGAATGGAAGCAATTATGCCTATAGAATTGGTAGTCCCATCTCTAAGTGTAATGGTTGAAGGTAATATCTACAAGTCAGAATGGCAGACAAACAGATTCGATGAGTTAATCCTTTTTGACAAAAGGAGGATTAGAGCACTGTTCCATGTTCAAGGATATCAGAAAAGGATAGCTCGAGCATTTAACAAAAAGGTTATGTCTCAAAACTTGAAGGAAGGTGACTTAGTCCTCAAAGTGATCAGATCCCCCATTTTTTATCCAAGGGGCAAGTTCAAGCCTAATTGGGTCGGACCCTTTCTCATCAAGACCTTGATGTCAGGAGGCGCTGCCATCCTTATGGATTTGGACAAAAATATTTTCTCCACACTTATCAATTCAGACAAGTTTAAAAGATTTTACCCTTGAGGGAAAACCTGCAAAAGGAGAGCATCAATACCACAGTGTAACCCCAGCCTCGAACTATGTTATGGCCTGATTCCCTTCCTTCGAGATACGTAGGCAGCTTCTGTCAGAAGTTAGGCCTAAAGCTTGTTGGAGGCAAACTGCCAAGATTATTGATTTGTAAACGATTTTTTGAAAAAATAAAACTGGACAGGCAATCGCCGAAATAGGCTCTAGATAAAACTTTTTGATGTCGAACGATCAAAATAAAAACCCGTGCCACCATAGTTAATTCAGATGAATACCTTTTGGTCAATTCTTCAACTACAAATTTTGATTTCCCGAGTTGAAGCTCCGGTCCGACCATCTACTGTATTCCCGATGTGATTCCCGAATGTAGTGTGGGCTACAATCCTTCGAGAACTAAAACCAGCAGAACCTAGACAACCTTAGTATTGAAAGACAACTTGTGAATTTGGTTTAGCCTACCAGTAGATTTATAAGGCTACAGTAGGGACTTGTGGAGTAATTATAATATAGACTTTTAGCGTAACCTAGATACCTATCCAGCGGTTTCTGTAAATATGCAAACCTCTCAGCGGTTTCTATAATTATGAAAATCTTGCAGCGGTTTCTACAATTTTCATAAAATAAAAAATTACAATATATACCACTAAAGAACTATAACGACACTTTTTGGCCATAATATCAAAACCAATTTGCATTGAGCTCTTGTTATTAAATGCTTAACTTATCTCTCCACGTTAAGATTTTTGATACCTGCAAATTAAATTTAATTACTGTTAATATAATTTAATCGGTGTTTTTAAAATTTCTTAAACCCTTTAGCTTAACTTATTTGACTACCGAATAATTAAATCCACTTATAGGGTTTGGTCCAGTCAAAAATTATAAGTTTTTTTAATGGGGTATCGTCAATCTCGAACAATCGAGACGTGAATTCCGTCAATAATTAATATTCACCATATAATTAATACCACTAACCAACTCACTGGGACAATTAACCCACAAAAGGTCGCACCCTCTAATGAATCAAAACAACGAATATTAAATATATGCAAATAATAATTATTTCAAGATTAAGAGCATAAGCACTTATAATAACCTTGGGATGCAAATTAATTTATATAGTCAGTATAAAATTAATTACCCCAATGTGGTCATATTCAATACGTACAAAGCGTACTAGCACCGTGAGTTGGACCAATAGACGACGTTATTATCTATTCCCCGTAACCAAGACATGCCAACTAAAACTCTGTGCTATAGTCATACCAATGGTTTGTCTATTTCTATCTAAACTATGAACCAAAAACTTATAATCTGCAAGAATCTATAACCTGGTCTTCTGTGTGTAAGTTGTACTATACACACTAGATTAAAAACTGTACAGAATAAATTACAACCATGCATAACATTAAAGAAATGATATTGCATACATTACTCATTAAGATTCTCATAAAATAACAAATTAATTTTATTAAAATATAATTAAATACTAAAACCAAATAAAACTCATGGTTTTTAGTATACAACAATGACAATCTCTCACTTATACTCAAAATCATGCTGCCATATATTTGACTCCCATGCCCTCTACATGACCATCGAAAGTCTTAGCCGGTAGGCTCTTTCTAAAAGGATTTGTAAGGTTGTCTCCTGATACAATTTGGTCACAGCAACATCACCCTTCTGTACAATTTCTTGTATCTAGCGATACTTACGCTCAATGTGCTTTCCTTTCTTGTGGACTCTTGGCTCCTTTAACTTTGCAACCGCTCCGCTAATATCATAATAAAGTGTAATAGCCGACTGAACTCAAGGCACCACATCTAGATCCAACAGGAAGTTTTTGAGCCAAATGGCCTCCTTGGCTACTTCAGAAGCTACCACATACTCGGCCTCCATGGTTGAATCAGCAATGCACGACTGCTCGATACTCTTCCAACTTATAGCCCCACCTCTTAAGGTTAACACATATCCTGAGGTAGACTTACGAGAATCTTTGTCTGACTAAAAATACGAGTCTGTGTACCCTAAAGGTATTAGACTGTTTGCCTGGTAAACCAACATATAATTCTTAGTCCTTTTTAGGCATTTGATTATATTATTTACCGTAGTCCAATGCTCCTGCCCTGGGTTAGACTAATATCTTTTAACCATGCCAACGGCAAAGAAGATGTCAGGTCTAGTACAAAGCATAGCATACATTAGGCTTCCTACTACCGAAGCATAAGGTTTCGCCTTCATCTTCTTTATCTCATCAGGTGTCTTAGGACACTAATCCTTAGATAGAGTTATTTCATGCCTGAAACAGATAAACCATTTCTTGGAATCCTGCATGCTAAAATGAGTAAGGATATCATCGATATAATTTTTTTTTGTGATAAGCCCAACATATTTGGTTTTTGATCTCGTAAAATCTTGATCCCAAGGATGTGACTGGCTTCTCCGAAGTCCTTCATATCGAACTGCCCAGATAACTATACTTTTACCGAACATAACACCCCAACATCGTTTCCGATGAGCAAGATATCGTCTACATAATGTACTAGAAAGACTACCACGCTTTTGTCACGCTTCTTGTACACACAAGATTCATCTGAACTATGATAAAAACCATAAGATTTTATGGCTTGATCAAACTAAGTGTTCCAAGACCTCGATGCCTACTTAAGTCCATAAATGGATCTCTTAGGCTAGCATAACATGTGCTCTTGGCCCTTTGCTATGAAATCGTCTGCTTATACCATATAGATATACTCGTCAAGACTTCCATTAAGGAAAACTTTCTTAACATCCATTTTCCAAATTTTATAATTTAAATGAGCCGTAGTGGATAAGAGAATTCGGATAGACTTAAGCATGGCTACCGGTGAAAAAGTTTCCTCATATTGGATCCTTCTTTCTGAGTGAACCCTTTTGCAACAAGCCTAGCCTTGAAGGTTTCTACCTTTCCGTCTGCTCTTCTCTTCGTCTTGTAGATCCACTTGCATCCAAAGGGTTTAATCCCTTTAGGTGGTTTTATAAGTTCTCAAACCTGATTAGAATACCTAGATTTCATCTCTGAATTCATAGCTTTTTGCCAAAGATCTGCCTCTTTGTCCTGGAGTGCTTCATTGTTGTTATAGGATTTGGTGTCCAGTTATGTCAGGATCCTGTCAAAAGACTTTTCCAAGAACATATACTGATCGGGTTGATGAACAACCCTCCCACTACGACAAGGCACTAGCTGCATCTATGTACTAGCAGTAACACGTTGTGCAGAATCTAATCCCTATGCACCATTACCTACATGCTTGTCTGGCATGCTAATTGTAGCACCCTGTTTAGGATCTGCACATGTCCCGATAATTCTCCCACTACGACGAGGTAATGGAAAATTAGTAACTTGTGGTTCCTTTTTCGTTTAACTGGTATTTTCTCTCAATTCTTTTAGAACAGTTTTACTTTTGGGCCTGTGGTCCATAATATAATCCTTTCTCCAAGAATTGGGCGTTGGTGCTAATAATGACCTTTTGATCCTTAGGATTACAAAATAGACCACCCTTCGTTCCCTTGGGATACCCCAAAAAGAAACAGACTTTTGCCCTTGGTTCCAACTTACCCACGTTTCCTTTCAGCACATGTGCTGGACACCCCTAAATCTATATATGTCTCAGACAAGGCTTACGCCTGGTCTACAATTCTGTGGAAGTAGAAGGATCTTAACTTAGAAGGTACTAAGTTCATAATATAAGCCGCTATCTCTAATGCGAATCCCTAAAATGAATCAGGTAATCCTGAATAACTCATCATTAACCTTATCATCTCCATAAGAGTCCTACTCATTTTTGCTACACCATTCTGCTGTGGAGTTAACTGGGATATAATTCCTTCTGTCGACAAGTAGTCCCTAAACTCTCCGAAGAGGGACTCCCTACCACGATTGAATCGTAGTGATTTGATACTTTTACCTAGATGCTTCTCCACCTCCGCCTTGAATTCTTTGAATTTCTCAAAACATTCAAACTTATGGTGCATCAGGTAAATGTATCCATACCTTGAGTAGTCGTCAATGAAACTAACGAAGTACTCAAAGCCACCTCTAACCCGGATAGTTATAGGACCACACACATCGGAATGAACTAGTTCCAACGGTTCTTTAGCTCTATAGCCTTTGGCCGAGAAAGGCCTCTTGGTCATCTTACCCTCTAAGCAGCACTCACAGACTGGAAGTGTCTTCAATTCCAATGATTCCAAAGGTCCATCTTCTACCAGTCTATTTATCCTTTTTAAATTAATATGACCCGAGCATAAAATGGTATTGCATACATTGCTCATTAAGATTCTCATAAAATCACAAATTAATTTTATTAAAATAAAATTAAAAACTAAAATCCAATAAGACCCATAATTTCTAGTATACAAACCTAACAAACCTTTGTTCAAAGTTCTCCCTTTTTGTAACCATATTTCAAGTAGTTGATCAATGTGAAACTTATTTTAAGTTTCTCTAAGTAAAATGATTATGTTTGAAGAGCCTTCTAAACCAAAAGTGGAGAAGCTTTCATTAATGAGTTGTATCGATACAGTTTTCAAAAGATATAAAAGAGGTTCGCAAGTCCTCATCCTAAGAATCTAAAAAGGGACACAAACAAAATATTAATGTAAAACAAAGCAAAATCAAGTCATCCTTCTCTTCGCATCCCTTTCCTTTCCTCCCTTGCGCTCTATCTCCGCTTGCAGCCAAGCCTTATAACTCGCAGATAACCCACTGTCAAAATCCCCGCCGACTGGTATCCTCAATCAAGAAGACTAAGCCCGTTGATACTGACCTAAGAAAGGGGCCCGGTGAGGGTGACTGTATAGATGGCTCACAGAAGTATCGGGACAGATATGGGTGTGTCCAAATTGGCAAAGAATGCGATAAGGATGACAGAAGGTGACCAACTTCAAGCTGACTAACAAGACCCCCTAATGGCCCACAGTCGTAGTAGTCATGGAAGATATCTTTAGCCAGGGGCATAGCCAGGAGATGTCCTCCCCAGTTGGAGAACTCCGATAATCCCGCCAAGTAGTCTCGGTAGAAAATAGTAGATAAACCCGATAACGAATAAAGGATCTTACACTGTAACTATCAGATACGGACTTCTCTAGCAAATTCACCTTCTCCATCAACCAAACTTGAGAGAAACAAAAAAAAAGGAGAACTGAGTGGGAAAAGCCCAAGAGAATAAAGAAAAAGGAGAGCTGAGCGGGAAAAATAGAGAAATACAGAAAAATGAGAGTTGAGAGACTACCTGCAATAGGAGACCACTACCGGCAAAATAAGGGGCACCCCCGGAGCAAACTGCATGAACACCGAGAAGCGTCACAACAAGGACCAGTGGAATAGGATCCTGACCCTCGTAGATCTGATAAGCCTCGTCCACCAAAGAAGAGCTGACTATCTCATGAGAGGGGCCTAAGCAAAAATAAGCCAGATGACAGATGCAAAGAGCATGCCGGCGCCGAAGCTGAAAAGTGAAGTCTCCAAGAGACCCCTGAGGCCCGAAGCAGTCCACGATCCGAGTCATGTCGAGGAGTTCGTCATGAGTAATAATAGAAGCTTCACGCCTAGAATAACCACAGAACTGCATCAACCTGTCCCTGGGACTCAAGAAAGGCATGGGAATTATAACCTCTTCTCGGCCTGAGATCTCCAAAATGGTCAAAAAGTCCTCCATAGTCGGACATAACTCCTCAACACCGAAACGAAATACATGAACCTCAGGATCCCATAGCTGGGTTAGTCCTCTCAGAAGATGCCAATCAACCCTCAAGAATCGTAGAGAGAACAACGCATCTAGACCAAAGTTGAGAAAATAGGGGAAAAGTCACTCATCCAAGCCGACAGAGAGTTATTGTAAGAGTGAGCCATAAAGAACACAAGATATCCAGCGTAGTGGAGTTTGGAATAGTTGCTCCTTTTTACTAATCCAAAAATGGGGGGAACCCACAGAATCTGCTCCAAGTTTTGCGCCAAAACACTGTACTACGGTCATCACCTTTTTCTTACGGCCGTTTCTTTGCAACATATTAGCCGTCATATTTTACTTCCAAACCTCACGACTATGATACCAAAACTCTAGGCCGTGAACTTTTCTTCACAAAAGTTCAGGCCACCATATCTAAACCAAACGACTGTCATATTCTTTCTCACAGCCGCAATCTTTTTTTATGCATAAATTTTGGCAGCCTGTCCGCATTTTGCCAATATGGCCCAAACTGTAGTTATATGCCTGTTAACAACTCGCAACAAGAAAAGTAGTTTGTATAGAAAGATCACAACTCATGAGTACAACATCATGCATAATACATTTCTAAGCGTTCAAAAGTAATAAAAATCATGCGCATCCAAGATAAGTCAAAATGTAACCCAAGGGGCACGAAGGCCCAACCCATTGTAAGAAAAGTAATATATTTGTGTCGCGGCACGTAGGCCAAGAGAAGAAGTAAAGGCACAAAGGTCTATCCATAGTATCTGTGCAGTATGCCCCAAATAGTATCAGTGTGTGTGACAAGGCAAGTGTATCAGTGTATCAGAATGTATCTGTGCAATGGTGAATCAGAGGTAGTGTACCAGTGTAATGAACCAAGAATAAAGAATCAAAATGTGATAAGTCGGCACGCAGGCCCAAGAAGGAACAGGTACGCAGGACTCCATAAACAATAAAAGAAGAAAAATGAACGAAATCAGCTGCTGATCAGCGGTCATCATCTAAGTCCTTCCCACCAAGCTTCGTACCCCGATGGCATCTAGCCCATCAAAGTGCCCAAGGAATCACAAGCGGGTTGTCACATGAGTTGATTGGCTGGCGCATGCCCAAGAACTCATAAGTCCAAAGCAGCAGAAAATCAAGAGAAGCATCAGTGGAGTTGAATCAGATATGTATATATGGAAATGGGAAAGGAAAGTACTAAAAGCAGAGAAAGCAGACATACCTGTCAAATACGCCAGTATCCACCGACGCTTAGATCAGAAGTCCAGGTGGCTGTACTCATATATTTGTATAATGTTGCCAGTGCAGCTCCTCCCCAGTCATAGGAGCCGATCTGGTCCACCACCACCATGGCAGCGAGATAGTGGAGGTGCACCCTATTCTCTAAGTTTGGGAATAAGGATATCCCAAACATATAGAGAAGGAATACACACGCCACCCACTCGAAGTGGTGGACCTTGGAGCAGGAAAAATGGCGAAAGGTATTCCTCAGCCACGTATATCGTATGCTTCCCTTGTCGATGGAAGGGGGCACGTGGCCAAGGAGATGCTTAAGAGCGTCGAGGCTCTGGCAGATGTCTGGATCAAACGGGATCGGGTCGCCGCCTACCCGAATCCCGGTAATAAGAGAGAAATCAAGAGGGGTAAGGGTCACCTCAAATGTGGGAAGGTAGAAGGTGTTGGTGGTGTCCCACCACCTCTCCATCAGAGCTGTAAGGGTGACCCGGTCATTGCTGGTCCTCTACAGCGTGAAGCTGCCAAAGCGAGCTTGATCAACGATCTCTCGACTATAGGGTAGGAGCGCCGTGTACCACTCCAGAACATCAAATGATCTGCCAAAACCTCAAACGCAAAGTCACCCCTGAAACAAAATAAAATAAACAAATTAGTAAACAAAAAAACAATAATGGAATCAACAAAATAACGAAAACGAGACAAACAGAAACAATGATGGGATCAAAATCAAAGTACGTGACAAGATGACTGAAACAAACTAACAATGATTAAAAGAATAGCAAAACGAGACTCAAAATCAATTTTTCACTCATTAGTTCAAAAGAAAGAAAAAACCTATCCCGTTTCGAAACCAACGTTGACTCAACCCAATCAAAATCAATTTGCTAGGATCCAAGTTCAAATTCAACAAAAACCCGTTTTCATTCATATTTTCATTCCAAAGTTCAATCTAAAACTCATTTGACATAATTCAACTCCGATCAAAATTCGAGATCAAAAGAAAGTTTCAAATTGGCTCCTAATCGACTTCAAAGTTTAACCTCAAAAAATCGAAGGGGTAAATATCATCAAAATTTCATCTCAACAAAAATCAAATTCAAACCTGACCCCAACCTAGCCTCAACCCCATTTGGCCCCATTTTCAAAAGCTAACCAATTCAAAACTCTAATCCAATCGCAAATTAACATACTAACTCGTTAGTTTTGTTTCCCCATCCAAACCAGCCCCTAACTCCATTTCTAATCCACGTTTTCAAAATTTAATTTAGCACAACACCTACCTAGATTCATCCCCAAATACAAAATCAAACCTAATTCAAATTTATCCAATATAAGCTTGTTTGAAACAAAATTTCAAGTTTGATCGTAGGTTAAAAAATCCATCCAAATTCAAAGATTCTGTTTTAAATTGGGATTCGCCTAAAACTCATTTTAAACCCAAATTTAGGACAACACAGTTTTCATCTTATCTCAAGATTAGTTTGTCAAAGAAAATTCATATCCAAAACCCGTTTTATTGAAATTGCGGGGTTCTTTTTAAAAAATCAAAACCCACTTGTGTTCAATCTAAAGTTCATTTTCATCCAAATTCAAAAGTTCGTTCGTTCAATTTAAAGTTTCGTCCAAGAGCAACGGTCTACCCAATCCAGGAGCAAGGGTGCACCCGGCATCACCACCACCACCTCCAACACCATCGGCGCTGCCACCCTCATCGCCCACGAAGCTGAACCCAAAACCTCTAACCGTGGTAGAGAAAACCAAGGAGATGAGAGAGAGAGAATAAACATGCTTCTGAGAGAGAGAGTGAGAACTCGAGAGAGAGAGATAGAGAGAGTTGAGAGAGATAGAGAGAGCCGAGAGTGAAGGAGATAGAGAGCAGATGCGAGAGAGACGAGAGAATGAAAAAAAAAACACTTCACACGAATGGTTTTTTCGAACGGTCTTAGAACTTATGTTTTGCTGTTGACCTCACGGCTGTGAGGTCCGCCTCATTTAAAACTGGTAGCCAGCACAACTTGACCCAGGTCACAACATTTTATTATTTCAGCCGTGCCTTTTTCGCAACCGTTTCTCAAGGTCGTGAACTATATGTTCAGGCCGTCTTCTCTTTAGGGCAAAATAATACAGGCCGCGACATATAAAAGTGACGGCCTTTTTGTTCTTTTATACTTTCCCCTTGTTTGGACCTTGGAACCACCCCGTGTGGGTTTTAAACAATTGAAGGCTCTCTTAGCTCTGCTTCATGATCTAGATGCCTCTTTACGTCGTTGGTCCTCGACACGACCTAAAATTGTCCTTACCACTTTCGATCCTCCTCATGATCTTAAACTGACTCATCGGTCCTTGACACGACTCAAAATTGTCCTTAGCACCTTCGGTCCTCTTCGTGACCTTAAACTGACTCATTGGTCCTCGACACAACTCAAAATAGTCCTTAGTACCTTCGGTCCTCCTCATGACTTTAAACTGACTCGTCGGTCCTCGACACGACTCAAAACTGTCCTTAGCACCTTCGGTCCTTCTCATGACCTTAAACTGACTTGTCGGTCCACGACACGACCTAAAACTATCCTTTACACCTTCGGTCCTCTTCATGACCTTAAATTGACTCGTCGGTTGTTGACACGACTCATCCTCCTCATGACGTTAAATAGACTCGGCGGTCCTCGACATGACTCAAAACTGTTCTTAGCACCTTCGGTCCTCCTCATGACCTTAAATTGACTCATTGGTCCTTGACACGACTCAAAACTATCCATAGCACCTTTGGTCCTCCTTATTACCTTAAACTGACTCGTCAGTCCTCGACACGATCTAAAATTATCTTTAGCACCTTTGGTCCTCCTCATGACCTTAAACTGACTCGTCGGTCCTCGACACGACTCAAAATTATCCTTAGCACCTTTGGTCCTCTTCTTCACGTTAAACTAACTCATCGGTCCTCGGGACGAACTAAAACTATCTTGAGCCCTTTCGATCCTCCTCACGACCTTAAACTGGCTTACCGGTCCTCGTCACGACCTAAAACTAATAGGTTTGCCCCACTAAGAGTTCGGTGCTCCTTATGACCTTAAACTGACTTGTCGATCTTTACACGACCTTAAAGTGCCCCTTTGACCCATCGGTCCTCCTCATGACCTTAAACTGACTTGTCGTTCCTCACACGACCTTAAACTGGCTTATCTGCGATGTCCCGTCCTCCGGGCACGTCGGGATATATATAAATATAAATAAAGGGATATTCTAGCCATTCATTCATATTTATATACGCTAGTTATTACATTATAAAGGAGTTCTAAACCGTTCAAAAGTACATAACTATTAGAGTTTCACCAAGAAATTTTAAAAATTACACTAAACACGAGAGAACCGAATATAAGAACAAAAGCAGAGGTCTCGACTCCTCAGAACGCATCAGCGGAATCCACGTGCTCTTGGAACTCACCTTGTTCTTCAAACTCTTATTCTCCCTCTAGGACAACTTTCTCCAAGAACTCCTCCTCACTTGTGGCACAAATGCCATGAGCCAAGGCCCAGAAGCAAAATACTCTAACCTTCTAACTAATCTCAAGGCACAAAATTCACCGCAACACATACCATATAACACCCAGTATAGTTTATAGTCAAGGAGACAGACAAATTTATGACAGGATAGTAGATAAGTCAATAAACATGCGTATATGAGATGCCGTGTATGAAATGCAGATGCCCAATCTAACATGCACCCAAATTATAATAGGAATTCCACGCCGGGAATCATCAGAGTAGACTTGATGAAATTTTGATCACCAAACTTATTCTCGCCTCGTTGCGAATAGTAAATGCTTTGTCAGGCTTTATACCACAGCTATTTTACTTAATGGCAACGGCGTGGAGGCGGGCCAACCAATCACCCATCCTTATCTGGGCCAACCAAAATAATCATCCATCCTTATCTGGGTCAACCAAAATAATCATCCATCCTTATTCGGGCCACCCAAAATAATCAAAGTAATAGTCCCACCTTAAGAACCAGGATACTCGTTTGGTGTCAACCCAAAGTTTAAAAGAATTTAAGAGACATTTCACATTATACAAAGTACCAAGATGAGGAATTTAGAACCACCATAATTGAACTCTCTCCAAATTTACCACCGCATTGGGATTAGGTTCGCCGAATTAGGCTCTCTCCGAAATTATCCAATTTGCCCGTATCACAACTCAAGGAGCGACGGAATCAAAGAGACATCAAAACTAAAGAGCTAGTGACGAACCCATGGTGCCTAACAGTATTCATGATAAACCATTTTAAACACCGAGGACGTACCCACTGTGTACAAGGGGAATATATCTCAAAATATTTACAAAAATAGCAACCAGGGATGCCCTAAATTTAGAATCAAGAAGAACAATCTCAATACTACCCATCCCAATAACGATGTACACAGATAGACTCCAATATGCTAAGATGCAAGTGACAATGTCAATGATGTATGGTATAGATCTCAAATACAACCATCTATAGCATGGCTTCAACTAGCATGACAAGATTCATGGTACCACACGCAAAGCATAAGTTCTAAATCATCATACATTCACTTAGAAACACTAATAAACTAATCTAAATCAAACATCGTATAAAAATTCGGGTCTCATAGTAAAGGGTACTCAAACATACACTTAGCAACTTTTAAGGCCAAAAATCAAGTATTAAATTAAAAGAGCCGACAAGATTTTGGGCTATCTAGACTTGGAATCAAGTTATGATTTTTAAACACCGTTTAGATAACAATATTTTTTACAACTCTCATTTTTAACACCAAGGTCAAAACCTAAGGCAAAAGGGTGAACATAACATCCTAAGCAAAAACGGATAAGCACTTTTCTCAAGAATTTACCAAAAATATGCTTTTATTGGTCTTGGCTTTGGGGTATCATATCAAGTCCAAATGAGTCCATTTTTTATTATGTTCTATTTCAACAAGTCCCCTACACGTTTGATGTTTAGATCTAAGGGTAGTTGTTTGGAACGAGTTAGACTTTTTGGCCATTTTAGAAAATAGGTTTTGTCAGCTGCCAAAACTCAGCAGAGCCAGTTTTGGACAGAGGGTTTGAAATGGTTTTGGGGTATCATCCCGAGGCTTTAAGATCTGATGTTTTGGCAGAAATTACTTCAATATGTTAGCTATAATGTTCATGTATACCACTTTTGGAATAGGTCACTAAAAGTAGGGGTTTTAGGTATATAAAAATATGTGACAAAATGTTCCTTGAGGGCTGAAACTCAACGGTGACTTTCAAAGGGGTTTTTACCTATACAAACTCAATATTTTTATCTCAGTTTTGGTGGGTAGATATATATACATGTTATCTACAACTTTCATGTTTTGACCAAAGTTCAGATTTTACTTTAAACTAGGGTTTCAAAGTCGGTAGTGTTGACTGGTTGGAAAATGACACACTTTGGTAAAATTGAAATATCTCCAGTTCTAGTTATGAAAATGAGTTGAAACCAACTTTGAATGAAAGATAACACAAAAAGATAAATCTGGACAAAAAGAACATGCTTAGATCGATTTTTTACATTGAGTTATGGCATTTCAAATCTCAGGGCAGAAACATCAAATTTCTCAAAAATTAAGCCTCTTAGGGTTCAAGTCTTCTACTTATGTCATGTCATGTTTTTGTTCCATTTCTTTGCATGCTTGTGTTTTAAGCTTTAATATCAAGGCTCCAGCACACTTAGAGGTTATCAAAATCAAAGATAACAGCACACAACAACATCTCATATCATTCATAAACATAACAGCCCCTAATTTCCAATTACGACGCCTTTTCGATTTGATTTTGGATCTTGATTTTTTTGTGTTTGAAGGGATGTGTTGGGGGATATTTGGAGGGATATTAGACAAAATATTTATAGGTTTTACTTACTTGTTTGAGGGCTCAAGGGATGGTGGCATGGAAGGACTTAGCTTTAGAAAAACTCCTCTCATTGATTCCTTCCTTTTTCTTCCTTTTTCTCCCTCAAACTTATAGAACACTTCAAGAAATTTGAAGGTCGAGTCCTTCACCTCTCTTGCACAAAATTAAGAAGGGAATAAGAGGGTGTTTGGCTTGGTTTATATAGGCAAAGGCTAGGGAACAAGAGGGGGAACACGAAATTAATTAAGGTACTTTTTGTTTCCTCTTTTCCTTACACATCACATGGTTTGAGTTGACATGGTGCAATATTTGAGGGAGATGTATCAGATTTGGTGGAGGGATTATAGCTAGGGGACTGTTTGGGGGACAAAAACCTGACCCCACATCAATCAAGGGGTTTTGCATTGGTTTGCGTGTCATTTTGTGTAAGAAAATACATTAAAAGTTAATTTGATATATCTTTTTGGTGTCTTTTTCTACTAAGACCTATTATTTTAGTATGTTTATGATAAATATAGTATTTTCATATATTATCATAATTTTCATAACAATTGATTAAATAGATGTAGTCATTTAAGTTAAATTAAGCTATTTTGGTAATATATGACTTTTTGATTTATTTTGTTGTGTATGAATTTCAATAATGATTTGTTTGCTTTAGTTGACCTATAACACTATATAATTATGTATGTAACTTGTTCAACAAGTATTGGATCATCATAATGCTTAATTTAATACATTTCTCATCATTTTAAACTAAAAAGAAAGCAAAAAGCTACTTTTTGTCACTCTTCCCAAGGTGGTCGGCCACTAAGGGGCATTTTTGGCATTGTTTATGTTATTTTGTCCTTTGCTACTTAATTGTAGTTAAATCATTGATTTAGGGTATCCATGTGTCAAAATTTAGATTTTTAAGACTTTTTGCTATACTAGGGGCAAAATGGTCATTTTACCCTATTTTTTAGGATTTATGATTTTTAACTCATTATTTCAGGATATTTACTTCATTTAGAATGTTGGGAGACTCTCCGGTTGCTAAGATTTTATTGCCTGAGTTTTGGACCTTTTTAGGGCTTCCGGGCCGAACTTTGGGTTTTCGATTCGAGTCAGGGTTTTGAACCTCGTCCGTGCTCTATAGACTTGTGGACTCTCCATCACTAATACTAGGGTCCAAACAGGATCTTTACACGGGTCGTTATTAATCAGGTTATTACAACTAAGGTTTATACCGGGTCGTTACATTATCGGTCCTCGTTACGACCTAAAATTGACAAGCTTGTCGGTCTTCCTCATGGCTGCCTATTTTGTGACTATATTTTTCATGGCCGTAATATTGTTGTTAAGGCCGTGAGTTTTATGCATGACCAGTAGCTTGAATATGATGTTTAAGTCTCTTCTTCTTATTTTGTACAGCTTGTTTATAACATGATAGGGACAAAAATATTATTGCATGACCCTTAAAATCTTATTTGTTCGTTCACCGCTTATTTGCACGTTTTCCGCTTTACTTTACTCAAACAATACATGTAGCATATCTAGAAAAAATAACTAAGTTGCATAACCCTAAGATCGTAACTAAATTTTTATTTTATTTTTTTCTTTTGTCTGAACTCTTTTTAACCTCTTATTCTATATATGTTACCTTTAAAAAGTTTATAATAAGAATAAACATTGACAAAGTAAAGGTCAACCTCACGGTTGGGCGAAAAGAGTACCTAACACCTTCTCTTTTCGTACCCTAGCCAACGAATCCTCTTTTTCTTTGGTTACGTATTTTTTTTAAAGAAAAGGACCCGTAGCCTTCTTTTGTTTTTCTTGGTTTTTCTTAAAAATCAAGTGGCTACTCCATTTTTCAAAGGATGTTAAGATATCTTGGATTTCTATTTTAAAAAGGAAAGAGAATATTTTCTAAAAAAACAATAGATGTCCGGTGCATCCCCCACGTGCTCCCATCAAAGCATCCGCACCCACCCATCGATGTTTCCAAGAGAAACCAAAAATGTGTGCTTTTCGTGTCGAGCAATAGAATTGGTATTTATTCATTGGGCCTTACGCGGCCTAGTGGTGATAAATATGCCTGGGTCTATAGGTGCCGTCCGGTCTTGATACTTAATTAACTCAATAAATGAAATTTGGTTGGTGAGCTATATGATGAAAAGAATAAATGGAAGATTTTTGGGAGGAACCTTGATGATGGTTGTATTATGGGAAAATGGGAGGAAATGAATTGAAATGGGAAGTCATGGTAACCGGGTGGGTTTGAGATGATGGGGTTAAAGAGCTCATTAATGTATGTGTTGGTTTTGAGTATATAAAAGAAAACTAATTATGTGAATGAAAATTTATTAGAAAGATGGATTTGATTTTTGGCTTAAACATGTTGTGCATCATTCACATGATAATTCTCGCATATCATGCATTTGTTCACATTTATTCTATTTCCTATGAGCCTCAGCTCATTCACATGCATCATTCATATGTTCTTTGTCTCAAGACCATGTTTTGAACTTTTTGGATAGAATTACATTCTTAGGAAAAGATCTTTTCGAGAAATGTATATTTATAGATGTAATTCTTGATACAATGAATTTTCACTTGAGTTAGTTGATAACCGTCTTGTAAGGCCCTAAGGCCACACGTACTCCTGAACTGTATGCATGTGAGGTTATCGGCCATTGGCTTGGGTCTATTATTGCTCATTTACTAGATTCTATGTGTGAAATCGTTGGATCTTTGATGTTTGGAGATGGTTGGGAGTGTTTTCTCTATCTTTTCTTTTATGATTTGTGTGTGCAATCCTTTGGGAGGCTTGTATGGAAGTACGGTTGAAGTGTAGAAGGTTGGGATTGAAAATTTTTCTTTTAAAAAGGGTCCAGTGTTGGACTGATTGATGAACCGATCGATTGGTCTATCGATCGGTCTAACGCTGCTATCGATAGTTTTAATCTGTGAGAGACCAATCTATCGGTCAGCCTACTGAAGCATTTTTTTGGTTCTTTTAGGTTATGAAATCCTTTCTTGAGGGATCTGATTCCTTTCTTTTCAAATGGTTTAGTCAAAGAGTTGGTGAGGTTTTGAGATTTAAACCCTTTTTACTGAGAAAATCTTCTTTTGGTTGGATTGTCGAGGTTGGATCACACCCCTGAAGTTGAGGGCATAACAGATTTGTATCAAAGCTTTGAGTTCAAATACCTAGGAACCATGGGAGTGGTTGATCCATTGCGTGAGAGTTTGCATTGATGTGTGACATTCATGTGTTGGTGTGTTAGCATGAAATATCTTGGAGATAACTTGACATTTGTATGCTACGTGGTATTTGGGTATGGAGGTTGGATTTTTAGGATGGTGCATCTTGCCCTCGAGCGACCGGTCAACTAGTTTGAGGTTCGAGTTAGAAAGGTGTTTTGCCGACGTCTGTTCTAACCAAAAATCCAAGCGAGTTACCCGGATTGACGTGTCATTATGATTAGTTCACTTCGTTATGTGTTGCATAAAATATGTTAATGAAATTGTATGTGCTATGCAGTATCATGAGGAGGGACGGTATTGTCCGTGAGAGCTGAGTGGGTTTAGACCTTATTGTTGATATCTTTTTTTGTTCTTTCTTATATAGAGCGATGATGCCGAGACGTGGTAGAGGCAGAGGTCGTGGTCGAGGTCGTGCATATGCCCATGTTCTGGAAGAAGGGGACATGTATACCCCGCAGGAACAAGCAGGTGGCATTGACATTGTTCAAGAGATGCTCACGACCATGCGAGCGCTAACCGATGCGGCTAGGATTGGAGCTAAAGCTCCCGAGTTAAGGGCTACGGTAGCAATGAGAGAATTTTGACGATTGGATCCTCCAACCTTTTTTGGGGAGCCAAACCCTAAAATTTCTTCAGAGTTGTTAGAGGTGACCACGTCGATCTTTGATACCTTAGAAATCATGGTGGATGAGCTGAGGGTGAGATTGCAGCGTTCCAACTCTGATAGGATGCTCGAGAGTGGTGAAAATTTGCTAAAACAACGGTGGAGGGCATATAGGCTGCCTTTACCAGAGTTTTCTTAGAGAAGTATTTCCCGGAGTCTTCGAGGGATACATATCAGGAGGAGTTTCTCTCCCTTATTCTGGAAAATTTGACAGTGGTCTAATACGAGGCCAAGTTTACGAATTTGTCACGCTTTACATCCGAAATGGTGGCAACGTAGGAGTTACACGCCAAGCGATTTGAAAGGGGCCTTCAGCCCTCGATCAAGGATAGGATTGCGGCTTTAGGCTTTCAGGTCTACGCAGAGCTTGTGGAGGTCTCTATCAGGGTTGAGAATGCAATGACAGAGAGCCACAAGCTGAGGGAAAGCAAATCACATCAGGGAGCTTCTAGGGCACAATCCGAAGAGCATCAAGTAAAGAGGTAAAAGTTAGGAGGATTAGGTTCTTACCCTGTGGGTTCTCATCCACAGCCACGATCAGCACCCGTACCCTTTATGGGTTCATCTAGGAGTTCTAAACATCAGGAGATCTTATGTTACACGTGCAAACAGTCGCGACACCGTGCTACGGATTGCACGTAGAGAGGACAGTAGCAGAACCAGACTCAGGGGAGGACCCCATTTTTATGTTTTTAGTGTGGTCAACTAGGGCATATACGTTGAGATTACCATCAGGGAGGGAGTGGTCAGGGTGCTTCAGGAGCACACCAAGGGCAAACATCACAGAGACGATAGGGCTATGGCCAGTCGCAACAACAGTCAGGGGTATAGTCGGCAAGGACCGTAGGAGGGGCTACTTCAGCCCAGTCGGTGAGATAGCCAAGAGCTAGGGGCAACAGTTAGCAGAATTAGGGATAAGTATACGCCCTCGTGGAGCCCAGCACTTTAATGACACCTACCATGCCAAACGCAGTAGCCAGCCTGTCGATCATTCGAGGTACCTTCCTAGTGTACCGTTCTTGGGCCAGTGTTCTTGTAGACATGAGAGCATCGCATTTATTCATCTCATCCGCATTTTCATTTGGATTGGGGTTAAAGGTAAACATATTGGGTAGCACCTTGTGTGTAGAGACGCTAATTAGTGGGGCTGCCATGTTGAGACATGTGTGTATAGCGTGAGAGATAGAGATCGCCACTGCTATCTGGCATTCGATTTCATTCTACTCGATATGGCCCCTTTTGATATCCTGCCAGGGATGGATTGGTTGATCACATTTTGTCCCTTCATCGACTGTGATCAACGTTGAGTGTTTATTTGCACATCGAAGGGAGATTTCTTCTATTTTGTGGGCGGCCGGGATGACGGTTTAATACCTAAACCTCCTTGTTTATGGGACCGAGGCAGTGTCAGCCTCCTTTTCGTAGCCTTGTCTACGAGTGAGACCTGCTCGACTCATGTAGAGTTTCCTCCTATGGTTTGCGAGTTTTCAGAAGTTTTCTCGAATGATCTATTTGAGCTTCCACCACGACGGGAAGTGGAGTTTTCTGTTGACCTTATTCCAAGGACCGCCCCCATTTCTATGCCTTCGTACCATTTTGCACCTGCCAAGCTACTAGAGCTGAAAGTGTAAGTCCAAGAATTGTTGGACAAGGGTTTTATTCGTCTTAGTGTGTCACCTTAGGGAGCACCGGGGCTGTTTGTAAAGAAGAAAGATGGATCCTTGTGCGTTTGTATAGATTACCATAAGTTAAATCATATGACCGTAAAGAATAAGTACCCTATGCCTTGTATCGATGACTTGTTTGACCAATTGAAGGGTTCATGTTATTTTTCGAAGATAGACTTGAGATCGGGTTACCATCAGTTGAGGGTCAAGGAGGAGGATATCCCAAAGACCACTTTTCATACCCGATATAGGCACTTTGAGTTTTTTTGTCATGCCATTCAGGCTGACTAACGCACCGGCGACATTCATGGATCTCATGAACCGTATCTTTCACCCATACCTTGATAAGTTTGTGGTAGTGTTCGTGGATGACATCCTTACCTATTCACCATCTGAGGAGGTGCATGAGGAGCATCTTCGGATTGCTCCATAGTTGTTGCGGGAGTATCGGTTATATGCAAAGTATGATAAATGTGAGTTCTGGTTATCCGAGGTGAAGTTTCTAGGGCATATAGTTTCGGGAGATGGAGTAATAGTGGACTCCTCTATGATAGAAGCAGTAATGTGTTGGGAGAGGCCGAAGAACGTGTTTGAGATTCGAAGCTTTTTAGGCTTGGCGGGTTACTATCGACGGTTTGTGAAACATTTTTCTAGACTTGCAGCACCTATGACACGCCTCACGCAGAAGGGAGTTAAGTTTGTATGGATCGAAAGTTATGAGTTCGCCTTCTAGACCTTGAAGGGACGATTGACTAGTGCACCTATCCTAATTATACCTGAGAGAAGACTTGGCTATGGTGTGTTTTATGATGCGTCACCTGGGGGACTAGGTTACGTGTTGATGCAAGAAGGCAAGGTGGTTGACTATGGGTCGAGATAATTGAATATTCATGAGAAGAATTACCCTACCCATGATTTAGAGCTTGTAGCGGTGGTCTTTTCTTTAAAGACCTAAAGGTACTATTTGTACGGAGAATGCTTTGAAGTATTCTCGGACTGTAAGAGCTTAAAGTATTTATTTTTACAAAAGGGCTTGAACGTGCGTTAGAGAAGATGGATGAAGTTCTTGAGACATTATAACTTTGATCTGTAGTACCATTCGAGCAAGGCCAACGTGATTGTAACACCTTGCTCTTGCAAGGCACCAAACCTGTACAAAGGGATGTGATCCCGCCGCAGACTAGTGGCCAAAGAGAAAGACAAAGGATAAAGATATTAAGAGACCAAACAAGAACTTTTAAGCAACCACAATACCTTAATGTCAAAAAAGATATACATGAGTCACTAGAAATTTGCCATCCCAAGGACTCAGCTCAAAAGCCATAAAAGTAAAAACCCCCGCTTAATGGGAAACCTCCCCTATAGGGACAAGTGAAAAAATTCATAGTTGGGTAACCTCCCTCATAACGGGATATAAAGGGCCGAAAACTCTTGTAACTTGGCATTTTTGAACACCCACACAACATTAACCACACTTTCATAGTAACATCATGCTAGCTCAGAATATCATGGATAGCATACTTGAATTAAAAACATCATGACTTTTGAAAACAATAGGTTAATGCGATCGTCAAACTGGTCATAGTTGAAAACATGCACTTTAAAGCATTTCCATGCCTCATTTACATAAACTCAAGTTCAAGATAATGGCTAAGCACTCTCACCTTGTATTATATGCGTATGAACCGAGCCTCCCCCAGTAAGCTAATTAGAACCCCCGGGTTCTACAACCTTCGTGCCTAATAACCAAAACACGACTCGACCGTTAACACGGAATTCTTCTCTTTTAGCATATGAAATTAAAACGATTCGGACCATTGAATATTTTCTTTAATTTCAGGAACCATGGTTACTTTCTTTTTAGGTTTAAGGGGTACTACGCACTTGCCCAATCATTTATTTGTTGAAGGATTTAACTTAACCATTTATTAATCTCTTTCAATCACTAAATTCCAAGGTACCGTAGCATTTTGAGGTATTTAGACTTGGAGTTGGATTATGGTTTTTGGTGAATATTTAGATTAAAATATTCTCTACAACTTTCATGTTTTACACCAAGGCCAAAACCTAAAGAAACTAGGTGAAAAACTTGACCGAAACAAAAATGGTTCAGCATTTGCACAGAAAATTGGCCAGAAAAGTGTCTCTGTTGGTCTTAGTTTTGGGATATCAAAACAACTCAAAGTGAGCCCATGTTTGGATATGTTCTATTATAACATGTCCCCTACAAGTTTCATGTTTAGCTCTAAAGGTAGTTATTTGGAACAAGTTAGAGTTTTTGAACATTTTATAAAATAGGTTCTGTCAGCCGCCAAAACTCTGCAGAGCCAATTTTGGACAGAGAGTTTAAAAAGGTTTTGAGAGTCTTTCCCAAGGCCTCTAGGTCTGAATTTTGGACTAAAAATATTTCAATATGTTATCTGTAATGTTCATGTAGACTACTTTTGGAATAAGTCACTAAAAATAGGGGTTTTGGGCTACAGAAAAATATGTGACAAAGGTGTCCTATGAGAGCTGAAACATAACAGAGAGTTCCAAATGGGTTTTAACCCCATCCAAACTCAATATATTGCCCTCATATTTTGTGGGTAGGAAGATATACATATGATCTACAACTTTAATGCTTTGGCCAAAGCTCGGATGTCATTTTAAACTAAGGTTTTTAGGTCTGCATTGTTGACTGGTCTGAAATCGACCGAATTTGGTAGAATTCCAATATCTCGAGTTCCACTCACTCAAATGTGTTCAAACCAATTTTGGATAAAAGACAACACAAAAACCTAGGTCTGAACATGAAGAACTCACTTATATCAGTTTTCTACATTGAGTTATGATGTTCCAAAAATCAGGACATAAAGCACAAAATGCCCAAAACTCAAGCCTATTTTGGTTCTAGCCTCTTAGTGTCATGTGTGTATGTTTTTGACCCATCTTATTTGTATACATGTGTTATTCTTCAATATATCAATGTTCCAGAGCTTATCGAAGTCATGGAACCCATGAAAAAATCCACACCAACTCACAACTTCAACATTCATACCAAATAGTCCTAAAAATCTAACCATGACGCCTTTATTTTTGAGTTTTCGGTTCTTGATCTTAGATTTGTGTTTGAAATTAATTAAAGAGGTATTTGATATGTAAAAAATCAGAAGTGTTAGAGCTTTGATTACCTTGTTTTGAAGTTGTTTCTTGGTGATGAAAAATCTTGGACTTAGCTTTCAAGCTCCATGGATCCACCTCTTTCTTCTTTCTTTTTCTTTCTTCTCTTCTCTCTCTCTCTCTCTCTCTCTCTCTCTCTCTCTATATATATATATATATATATATATATATATATATATATA
>JAUMHN010328328.1:0-18006 GCA_032360265.1 Heliamphora ciliata | reverse complement strand
GTTTTTGGAAGGTTCTACAAAGTTCTATGGCGGTCGCCACAATGGGAGTTGGCGGTCGCCATGATGGTATGTGGCGGCCGCTACTTTTGGCTAGGGTTTCCACAAAGTTTTATGACGGGCGCCACAATGCAAGTTGGCGGTCGCCTTACTTGGGCAGTAAGTTTTGATGGTTCGACAAAATTTCACTGGTTCGAAGGTTCTGGGTTCAAATACCGAGCTTGGATCACTTTTTGAGTATCGTACTGAGGCACTATTCCACCTGTTTTCATCATCAGATTCGCCTAAGATTGGGCGGGGTCAAATTGGGGTGTCTACACCCGCGATGATTTGTTGCATTTTCGTTTGTTTTCATGCAGAATTTTCGCGCACCATAATTACGCTATATGTTTTCCTTCGTTTTCGTGCGAAAACCAAATGCTTTCTAAAAAGCGTTCATTATCATGCATCGCAATGATATTGGACCGTTTTGGTTACTGTCCTGCGCAGCAATGACATTAAGCATTTTTGTTCATTTTTGTGTAGAAAAGCAAACACCCTCCAGAAAGCGTTCATTTTCGTGCACCGTGATGGCATTATGTGTTTTTAATCATTTTTATATAGATCGTTTGTATTATACATTTTTGTTAATTTTCATGGAAAAAAGAAAACACATTCCTAAAGGGGTTCATTTGCGTGCACTGCGAAGACATTTGGCATTTTCGTGCAGAAAAGAAAACAGTTTAAAAAGCGTTCATTTTCATGCAACACAATGAGATTTTGCATTTTGGTTCATTTTTGTACGGGAAACTGAACACACTCTAAAAGCGTTCATTTTCGTGCGAAAAAACAAACACAATCTAAAAGGCATTTATTTTTGTGCACCGTTATGACTTTTTGAGTTTTCATTCATTTTTCTACGAAAAAACATAAACACTCCAAAAGTGTTCATTTCCAATTGTCGCGATGGGTTTATACATTTTCGTTCATTTTAATGCAAAAAAGAAAACACGCTACAAAAAGCAATTATTTTGGTACAAAAACCTAACATACTCCAAAAAGCATTAGTTTTTGTGCAACGCGATAACATTATGCATTTTCGTTCATTTTGGTGCAGAAAATCAAGTACAAACTAAAAGGCATTAATTTCGTGCGCTGCAATGACATTATGTGTTTTCTTTTGTTTTCATACAAAAGAGAAAACACACTCGAAAAACCATTCATTTTTGTATACCGTGATGAATTTATACGTTTCGTTGCTATTTGTGTTAAAACGCAAACACGCTTCAAAAATTGTTCATTTTTGTGCACCGCAATGACTTTATGTGTTTTCGTTCATTTTCGTACAAAAAAAGGAAATACACTCCAAAAATCATTCATGTTCAGGAACCGCCATGACATTATGTATTTTTGTTCATTTTCATGAGAAAGTGTTTTTTTTTTTGAATAATTAATTTGTATAAAAGAAAAAGAAAATACACGATTACAAGGGGCATACCCCAGGCCTTACAATCCCACTAACCCATTGCAAAAGACCACTTCAAAACAAAATACAATGCCAGTAAACAACCAGTACCGAGCTTAGAAGTCTGAAAACACCTACCAAATGCACAGGAGAGAACGACCAACCTTCGGGACCAAAAGACCATTTTCTCTTTTTCTTACCACTAGACATCTTGCTCCCTGCCTTTTGTTTAGTTAAAGGAGGTGGCACATGCGAACCCGTCTATACGTCACTATCTCCCACAACCATCGGTTCTGTTGTATTAACAACATTGGTTACAATGCTTTCCCCTATTTTCACTTTGTTGTTGGTAATCTTCAGCAAATGAGTTTCATTAACCACAACCTCTTGATGTGCATTGCTCCCACGAGCCTCAGTCTTTTTTCGGGTAATTAACAAGTCTCGGTCTCATTTGTCACTTGGAACCCCTTCTCCATGCCCAATGCTACACTAGGATTAGATGGTAAAGGCCTATCCGCCTTAACAATGGTTGACATATCCTCCTCCTCAACTACCTTTCCCCTAACAACTCGAGTCCACTCATATTGCCGATCCAGTGGTTTATCCTTACATTTACTTAGTTCATGACCAAAAGCTTTACAATGTGAGCATAGTGACGGTAAACCTTGGTATTCAACTCGAACTTTCACAATATCCCCATTGCATTTAACCAGAACCGAGTGCGGTAAAGACTTAGCTGCATCAATTTTGATATAAACCCTCGCATAAGAAATATGTTGCTTCGTGTCCGTGGACTTATCTAGGTACAGAGGAACACTTCGAGCATTTACAATTTGACTCAAACATTGAGAGTTTCAGAATTCAAGGGGTAACTCGCGGAATTTAACCCAAATTGGTATTTTAGTGATTGCCTCTTTAGAGAGTTTTAGTCGCTTTTTCCATCTTCGCTAGATCAAAAGTTTACCCGAGAAGTGCCATGGCCCCTTATCCAGAACATTCTCCATAGCTTCTACGTTGTTGAACTTGAAAATATAAAATACCTTATCGTTCACATCCAAGCTGTGGCTCTCACCAAACCAAACGCTAAATCTACATCCAAGAAATATCCCACAAGATATGCTTCCCACGATTTATCATCAACCAAGTCACCTTCAATTTCTATAACATCCGGGTTGTTAGGATCTTTAGATTCCACAAAATCCAGGTCTATACCAAAAAGACTACGGTTCATAAGCAATGAGGCCCATGTTTTCAGTTGGGGCAATTTATCAAACACCTTGGCTGCATATCCAGAGGGAACATTTTTCCTACCCTCGTCCCTGGTGGACACTTCCAACACGATTGTCTTATTCTTAAAAGCAGTAGGCACCCAAGGCTTGGCTGCTCCATCTCCTAGCTGGTGGGCTCTTGGGTCCTGAACACGACCACCCTCGAAACGAGTACCACCCGTGTAAGGGGTACGCCCACCCCCTGCCTCTGAAAGAGCTGAAGTTAGGGTCCCTAAAGGGAAAACCCTTAACAACCTCCTCATCAACCTCCAAGTAAAGAACACATCGAGTTACCTTATTCCTTTCTGTAACCCAATCAAGCGCCCTCGAATTTAACTCCTTCAGTAGCTCAAGCTTAGCTTTAATATTTTTCAAAACCTCCTCTCTAATAGGACTGACACCCGATTTCAAAAGAGCAAGCTCATGTTCCACGGCCTGTTCGAAATGATCCTATGCTTCCCGTATCTTACTCAAAGTATTTGCCTCTGAGAAACGCTCACTAAGAGAGCTTGAAGGAACGTTGTTCGGGGATCTCACAACCTAAGAACGCTGTTCCACCCAAGTAGGAGGCATATTGGCCTTCATCTCCTTCAGATTCTCACTTAAAGTTGAAACCCTAACTTGATTAAGCTCTCTGTGCATACTAGTGTTAATATTTTCCATCTTCATGTCTGGACTGAAGACCCTAGCCTGAACTATCAATTTGCATCGCCAATTGTACCTCACCTAACACACATCGCATTGCTGCCCGCGAGAAAGTCTAACACTCTCCATAGGGTGTTCGCTTTCGTGCACCACGATGGTATTATGCATTTTTGCTCATTTTGTACACATCGATGACATTATGAATTTTCGTTCATTTTTGTGCACCACAGTGATATTATGCATTTTCGGGCAAAAAAAATCACTCTAAGAAATGTTCATTTCATGCACCACGGAGACCATATGCCTCTTCGATCATTTTCGTGCACATCGATGATATTAAGCATCTTCATTCTTTTTTGGGCAGAAAAGCGATCACAATCCAAAAAGCTACCATTTTCATCCATCGCGATGACATTATGCATGTTTGATCATTTTCATAGAAAAAAGCGAACACACCCCAAAAAGCATTCATTTTTGTGCACTGCGATGATTTCGTTCCTTCTCATGCAAAAAGAAAACACACTCCAAAAAGCGTTCATATTTGTGCGAGAAGCTAACACTCCAAAACACATAAATTTTCATGCACCGCAATGATTTCATTTATTCTGGTGAAAAAAGCAAACACACTCCAAAAAGAGTTCACTTTCGTGACCCGCGATGACTCATTGCATTTTCATTCGTTTTCGTGCAGAATTTTTGCGCGCCGCAATTTTGCTACATGTTTTGCTTCATTTTCGTGCGAAAACCAAATGCATTCTAAAAGGCGTTAATTGTCATGCACTGCAATGATATTGGACCTTTTCATTTATTGTCGTGCACAGCGATGGCATTAAGCATTTTCGTTCATTTTTGTGTAGAAAAGAAAACACCCTCCATAAATCATTCATTTTCGCGCAAAAATCGAACACACTCCACAAAGCATTCATTTTCGTGCACCGTGATGGCATTATGTAGCAGTTGATTTAAGGTTCTAGTAAGACAAAGAAACCATTACTCAAGGTATTAAACGTATAAGCCTGACCCTATTCACACCCTCAATAAAGAACGACTCAAGTAAACAAGGACACAACTTCAAAGAGAAGTGATGCTAGTAAATCATCCTCAACCTTCCATACGATGAAGTACGGGATGAAATTTCGGGGACGAAATTTGTGTAAGGGGGTAGTTTGTAACGACCCGATTCGGACCCTAGTTGTAACAACCTAGTTGATAATGACCCATGTAAAGATCCAATCCAAACCCTATGCATTAGTGACAGATAACCCACAAAGCCATAGAACACAAAAGAAGTTCGAAACCTTGACTCGACTAAAAAACCCTAAGTTCGATCTAAAAACCCTAAAAAGGTCCAAACCTCAAGAAACAAAACCTTAACACCCGGAGAACCTCCCAATGTTCTAAATTAAGTAATTATCATAAAATAATGAATTAAAGATCAAAAAATTCTCATAACTAGAAGAAAATGACCACTTTACCCCTAGTACTGCAAAAAGTCTTAAAACTCAAATTTTAACACATGAACACCCTATATCAAGAATTTAAGTATAATTAAGTAGCAAAGGACAAAATAACATCAAAATGACAAAAATGCCCCTTAGTGGCCAGCCACATTGGAAGTTGTGCCAAAAGTAGCTTTTTTCTTTCTTTATGCTTAAAAAGGTGAGAAATGTATTAAATCAAGCATTATGATGATCCAACACTTGTTGAACAAGTAATATACATAATAATATCGTGTTATAGGTTAACAAAAGCAAACAAATCTTTATTAAAGTTCATACACAACAAAATAAGTCAAAACATTATATATTGTCAAAGTAGCTTAATTTGACTTAAAAGACTACTTCAATTTAATCAGTTGTTATGAAAACTATGATAATTCATGAGAATACTAAATTTATCAAAAAAATATTAATATAATAGATTTCAGTAGGAAAAGATACTAAAAAGATACATAAAATTAACTTTTAAAATATTTTCTTGCACAAAATAGCACGCAAACCAAGGAAAAAACCCCATGATTGATTGAGATCAGATTTTTGTCCCCTAAAATGACCCTAGCTATATGTCCCTTCCCCAAATCTGATGTATAAGCCTCAAAACTTGCACCATGTCAACTCATATTAATTCAACCCATGTGAAGTGGAAGAGAAAAAAGGAGAAAAAAAGTACTTATAATTAATTTTGTGTTCTCTAATCCTTTCCTATAAAAACCAAGCCAAACACCCTCCCTCTCCTCTTCATATTTCGTCCATATAGAGAGAGAAAGGCTTGGTCGAGTGTTCTTGAGGTATTCCACAAGTTTGAGAGAGAAAAGAAAGAGAAAGAAGGAGGAGAAGAAAAAAAGAACCAAGGAGTGGTGTTTCTGTAAAAGCTAAGTCCTTTCATACCACCATCCCTTGAGCCCTCAAATAAGTAAGTAAAACCTCTAAATCTGGTGTCTAATATCACTCAAAATATCCCTCAACTCATCTCTTTAAATACTTTAAGAATCGAGAACCGAAAACAAACCGAAAAAGCGTCGTAGTTGAGAATTAAGGGCTGTTGTGTTTGTGGATGATATGAGATGTTGTTGTGTGTTGTTATCCTTGAGTTTGATGACTTATAAGTGTGCTGGAGCTTTGATATTAATGTATAAAACACAAGCATGCATAGAAATGGGACAAAACCTTGAAATATCATAAGTAGGAGACTTGAACCTAAAGAGACTTGATTTTTGAGAACTTTGATGTTTCTGCCCTGAACTTTGGAATGCTATAACTCAACGTAGAAACTTGATCTAAGAATTTTCTTTATGTCTAGATGTAGATGTGTGTGTTAGATTTCATCCAAAGTTTGTTTCAACTCATTTGAGTTAGTAGAACATGAGATATTGCAATTTTACCAAAGTGTGTTGTTTTTCGACCAGTCAACACTACTGACCTGAAAACCCTAGTTTACAATGAGATCCGAACTTTGACCAAAATATAAAAGTTGTAGATAACTTGTATATATATCTACGCACCAAAAATGAGCACAAATTATTTAGGGTTGATAGGTCAAAACTCCATTGAAAATCTCTTTTGAGTTTCAGCTCTCAAGGGACACTTCTGTCACATATTTTTGTGTAGCCCAAAACCCATATTGTTAGTGACCTATTCCAAGCATGGTCTACATGAACATTGTAGATAACATATTGAAATACTGGTTTTCCAAAAATCAGACCTAGAAGACTCGGGATGGTCCCTCAAAATCGTTTCAAATCTTCTGTCCAAAATCGGTTATACTGAGTTTTGGTGGCTGACAGAACCTATTTTCTAAAATGGCCAAAACCTCTAATTTGTTCCAAATAACAACCCTTAGAACTAAACAAGCAACTTGTAGGGAACATGCTAAACTATAAAATATCCAAAAATGGGCTCATTTTAACGTGATCTGATACCCCAAAACCGAAACCAACAGAGGCATATTTTCGGTAAAAGTTTGAGAAAAGTGCTGAACTGTTTTCGTTTAGGATGCCTTATTCACCCATTTGCCTTAGGTTTTGGTCTTGGTGTTAAACATAAGAGTTGTAGAAAATATTTTTATCTAAATGGTGTTTAAAAATCATAGCTTGATTCCAAATCTAGATACTCCAAAACACTGCCAATCCTTTTAATTTAATACTCGAATTTGGCCTTATGATTGTTTTTTTTGGGTAATTAGGCCTTATGATTGTTAAGTATGATTTGAGTATCCTTTGCTGTGAGATCCAAGTTTTATATGATGATTAGTTGATTAGTGTTTATTTGTGAATGTATGATGATTAGAACGCATGCCATTGTTAGTTCTGCTTCAAAATATAAGTTGTTATACCATGAGAATTGTAATTGTGGCACTGGAGACATCTTGTGGGTTAGCCCTTGTATGTTTTTAAGTTATATCTTGATATGGTTGATGTGGGGAAAGGTAGACCTTTATATCTTGGTCAGTGAATCCTAGTTAAAGGGGTGTTGACAATGGGCCATATGCGTCTTAAGCCGTATCACGTCTTGAGCCGAACTGCCGCTATACGTCCCAGTGGTTGGGAACGCTGATGTACGAGAACGTAATGGTACCATTCAGATTGATGTGTTAAGTATGAATAACTTTGGGCCATGTATGTCCTGAGCCGTGTTATGTTCTGACCTGTATCACGTCTTGAACCAAACTTCCGCTATAAGCCGCAGTGATCGAGAACACTGACGTACGGGAACCTAACTTACGAGAACATAATGGTGCCATTCAGATTATTATATTGGATATGTTAACTTTGGGCTGTGTACGTCCAGGGCCATGTTACGTCCTGAGTCGTATCACGTCCTGATCTGAACTGCCGCTAAAAGCCGCAGTGATCGGGAACGCTGACGTACGAGAACCTAACGTACGGGAGCGTAACGGTGCCACTTGGGTTATTGTGTTGGATATGAATGGCTTTAGGTCATGTACGTCTTGAGCCGTATTACGTCCTAAGCCGTGCCACGTCTTGAGCCGAACGCCCGCTATACGCTGCCGTGATCGGGAACATTGGTGTATGGGAGCCTAATATTCGGGAACGTAATGGTACCACTCAAAATTTGATTGGTTGATTTATAATCGGGTTTGGAAAATGCACTTACATCACATCCATTTGTATCACATACCTGTATAATTGTTCTTATATATGCTTGCCATGCCGTAACTGTCAAACTTGTCTATCTCCTTAACTTTAAATTTGTATTGGGTGTTTTATGATATGCGTTGTAGAATATTTTGTTGTGAGTTTGGTTAAAAGGTTTAGGGAGTTTTCTTTTGAGCTTTGGCTCATGCATTCGTACCACAGGTGAGGAGTACTTGGAGGAAGTCATCCTAAAGGGAGAAGAAGAATTTAAAGGGCAGGATGAGTTCTAGAAGCAAGAGAATCTCAACGATGCTTGCTGAAGATTCCAGTTGTCTCCTTTTGTTATTTTTGTTCAGTTTTCCCGTGCTTATTGTAATTTTTGAAATTCCTTGGTGAAACTATAATCGTTATATACTTTTGAACAGTTCAGAACTCTTAATGATGTAATATGTATGATATGTAAATATGGATGAATGGTTAGAATATTCCCTTTATCTATACTTATATATGTCCCGACATACCCGGAGGACGGGACGTCACACTACCCATGTCCTTGAACTCACAACCGCTACCTTTTTAAAAATCCAAGAACAAGTCGTAACTTCCTTTGTTACAGCCAAACTGTTTGAGCTTAGCCATGACTTTTGAAAGTCGCGACTGTCTTTTTCATTACCATAAAGGTAGCGACCGGCACTGTACAAAAGCAAAAAGGTAGAAACCATCACTGTTACACCTTTTTGAACAGGTTTGAACAGGTGACAGCATTCCAGAGGGGGTCTGTGTTGCCCACTTTGCCTATAAATAGGCGTCGTTTTTCGTGAAACTGAGAGAAAAATAACATGAAGGTCCAAACTCTGCCCAAATACAGCCCCACCCGATATTTTCCTATCCATTCCATACTTCTCAAGCCTTATTCATGATCTTACTTGCATTAAAGAAGTTCGTAGAGCTCGTATTGGTTTGGAGATAGCCTATTCTCACCCCAGAAGGGCCATTTGAGGTGGATATTCACACAATGTAACCTTAAGAACCCACGACTCTTCTATAAACCCTCATTTTCTTCCCCCGAGGGTGTCATGGATAATGTTTCCATTGTTTTTATTGTTTATGTGACGCCCCGTCTTATGGGCCCACGTAGGGACATACATAGCTATAATTAAGGGAGATATTCTAACCATGCATTCATAATTACGTTTGATAAATACTACATCATTAAGGTTCAGAACTTGTTCAAAATGTTTAGCGATTATAGTCATCTAGAGAATTTAACAAAAGTTACAAAATATTTGTGGAGATTGATCAAAAGAACAAAAAGAAAGAGAATTTAACATCTTCAAATTGTGATGTTGGGATCCACTAGCTCCTACCACTCACCCCGATCCTCGAAGTCTTCTTCCTCTACGAGCACACCCTCCTCAAAATGTCCTTCTTCTTCACCTGTGACACGAATGCTATGAGCTTAAGCCCAAAAGCAAATTCCCTAAACCAATTAACAAACTCATAATAAAATATTCTACAATACATATCGCATAACATCCAATACAATTTAAGACCAAAGAGATAGAAAAATTTAACAGTTTCAGCAGGGTAAGCATATATAAGTACAGTTATGCAAGTGCGTGATGCAAATGAATGCAATGTAAATGCCCAACCCAACATACTTTCATAACCATAGCATGAATTCCACGCCGTGAATTATAGAGTAGACTTAATGGGAATTTGATCACTGAACCTATCCTCGCCTCGTTGCGAAAGGTAAACGCTCGCCTTGGCTACATGCCTCAGCCGTTTTACTCAATGGCAACTGCGTAGGGGCGGGCCAACCAATTTTATCCATCCTTATCTGGCCCAACCAATCCCACATTATAGACTAGGATGCTCGTTCGGCGTTAACCCAAAGTCTAATTAAAAAGGCTAGCGACAAACCCATTGTGCCTAACCCCTTTTCATTATAAGCAATCTCCCAATTCAATCTCAATATTGGCAACCAGGGACGCCCTAGTTTCAAAACCACAGAAAGAATGATTTCCACCCAACCCACAATGATAGGTACAAAAAGGGACTCCGATAAACCAAGATGCCAGTGCAGCAATACTCATGGTGTGCAACATATTTCTCATGTACAACTAATTATAGCATGGCATATAAAGCTTGATATAGCACAAGGTATAACTCACTAAAGCATAGAGTACAAGTATACGAAACATAAGCTATAATTCATGTAGCATGGATCCAACCTATCGGAATGGTTTCTATTCATCAAATCGTTAATTTCATACACCAATTACTCACATAAACCATTTAAAGTCCATATATTCAAATCCCACAATGTGACACGCTACTCTTACACTTAACCAAATTTTGAGCAATTGTTCAAGCATCAATTTTAAAGTTACGACAGTGTTTTGGCCTACCTGGACATGGATTTAATTTCTAATTTTTGAACACCATTTAAATAAAAATATTTCTTACAACTTTCATGTTTAACACTAAGATCAGATCCTAGGGCAAAAAAGTCATTTGTTTTAATTAAGAGAAAATCATTAAGCACTTTGCAGAGAAAAGTGTAGAATTTAGGTTTCTCTTGGTCACGGTATTGGGGCATCAATTCAAGGGCTATAGGTCCAATTTTTGGGGAGGTTTTAGTTTAAGGTGTCCCCTACAAGTTTCATGTTTTGTGATAAGGCTAGTTGTTTGGAACAAGTTGATGATTTGGGCCAATTTATAAAATAAGTTCAGTCAGCCTAAAAAGGGTTTGCAGAATAGGTTTTCAACAAAGAATACTCAATATCTAGTTTAATATGTTAGCTACATTTTTTATGAAAACCACTTTTGGATTTGGCCATTAAAAAATTAGGTTTTTGGTCTCACAAAAATGTGTGACAAAGAGCTCTGTCAGTCATTGAATCACAACAGTGACTTTGGGAAGGGTTTTGACCTACCAAGACTTTATATTTTTGGCTCATTTTTGGTGGACAATAGAATGAATATGTTATCTACAAGTTTTATGTTGACCTAAGCTCGGTTCTCACTCTAACTTAGGGTTTTTGTGTTTGTAACTCAGAGTAATCAAAATCTGACACTCTTTGGTAAAAATGGTATATCTGGAGTTCTACCCAATAAAATCACTTCAAACTAATTTTTTTATGAAAGAGAACATAAAAATATTATTCTGGCCATAAAAATCCCGTTTAGATCATTTTTCTACAATTAGTTATGATAGTTTAAAATTCGTGGTAGAATGTTGGTATGCCCAGAAAATTAGGTTATCTAGGGTTTCGATTACTTAGCTCATGTTGTGTTTAATTTTAATGTATTTTCTTTGCATGCATGTCATATTTTCAGACATACCAAAGTTTTAGAACCTATTTAAGTCATAAAACTCAAAAATACTCACATGCAAGCACATACAACACTTGATCTTACATAGATAGCCCTTAATCTACTCATACGACGCCTTTTTGAATGAGATCTTGTTTCTTTTTCTTAGGGTTGTTTATAGAGATGGATTTAGAGTTATTTTATGAGAGAATGATAGAAGGTTTGAGAGATTTACTTACTTGTTTTGAAGACCTAATGGTAGAAGGGTGATAGGACTTGGCTTTGTTACACCCTCCTTGGACCTTCCTAGCTTCTCCTTCCTTCTTCCTTCCTTCTTCTCTCTTTCTTCTCTCGAAAACACTTAAAAAAAATTCTGGTGGCTCTCCCTCACCTCTCTCAGCCAAAAATATAGAGGAGAATTGTAACACCCCGACCTTTCACATAGCAACGATATTGTCCACTTTGGGAAAAGCCCTCACGATTTTGTTCTTCCTAGGGGGTCACCCATCCTTACATTGCTTCCACTCAAGCACACTTAACCGCTGAGTTCTACTAGGGTCTCTACCACCTGGGAATAGGTCTCGTTGAATGTAAGGGTCCAATATTTTTTCTTTATAGCCCAAGAACTCCCTCCCCCTTTCCGATGTGGGATACCAGGATATCACAATCCACCCCCTTTAGGGCTGCACGTCCCTGTGCAGTAGCTTGCCAGCTCTGGTAGCCTGCCAGTCCTTTATCGACCCGCCCACTCGGTAGCCAGCCCACGTGTCACGCGAGACAATAGGGGCCCACACTCGGAGGTGAGGAGACTCGGCTCTAATACCATCTGTAAAACCCCGACCCTTCACTTGGCAACGATATTGTCCGCTTTGGACAAAGCCCTCACGGTTTTGTTCTTTCAAGGGGGTCACCCATCCTTGCATTGCTCCCGCTCAAGCACGCTTAACTGCAGAGTTCTGCTAGGATCTCTACCACCTGGGAAAAAGCCTCGTTGAATGTAAAGGTCCATAATTTTTCCTTTATAGCACAGGAACTCCCTCTTCCTTTCCGATGTGGGATACCAGGATATCACAAGAATGGAGGTGTGGGTGTGTTCTTTTTATAGAAAAATTGGTAAGTTTAATTATTAGGGTGTAAGCTTTATTTTGAATTTTTCTTAATTTCCATTGGTTGCATGGGGTGGCAAAATCCATTAAAGACTTACATTTTCAGATTTGACAACAAGGGAAGTCGGCTAGGTTAGTTTGGGGAAGGAAAATTTAGATTTTGCATTAATTTTGGGACTTAAATTGTAATTTAGAATCATTTTGTGCAAGAAAGTGCATAAAATATTAATGTTATGTATATTTTCGGTATCTTAACCTACTAAAACCTATTATATTAATGTGTTTATAATAAATTTAGTCTTTCCATGTATTATCATCATTTTTATAACAATTAATTAAATAGGTATAGGCTTTTAAGTTAATTTAAGCTTTTTTTTGGATAATTAATTGTAACATAAAAGAAAAAAAATACACGAATACAAGGGGCATATCCCAGGAGATTAGAAAAGAACCATTGGGAGCCTATGATGTATAGAAAGGCAACAAAAAACCCAAACCCCTGCCTGAAGTTGGGATGATACATAGAACACAACACAACTACCAACTTGCGGGACCAAAAGACCGTTTTTTTCTTTTTCTTACCACTAGACATTTTACCCCTGCCTTTTGCTTTAAAGGCGGAGGCAAAATCAAAATGGTCTCTGCGTCACTCTCTCCCTCACCTGTCGACTCTACAAGATCAGCCACATTGATTACACTGCTCTCCACTATATCCACGACGTTATTAGCCTCCACCAAGCTTCCAGAAGCCACGCCTTCTTGATCTACAAAGCTTCCACCCGCCTCAGGCGCATCTATCACCTGGGTTACAACGCTCCCACACACCTCAGGATTTAGCACATGGGACCCCTTCTCCTCACTCAAAGTGGAGCTAGAATGAGACTGAACCGGCCTATCCTCCATAGCAAAGGGGAGCACAACCGCTTCCTCGGCCACATTTTCCCAACCAACACGAGTCCACTCATGCTGCCGCTCCATCGGTTTAGCCGTGCAAGTATTAAGCTCATGATCGAAGGCTTTACAAAAGGAGCAAAGGGATAGCAGCCCTTGGTATTCAACGCAAACTTCCACTATATCACCTTCACATTTAACTAAAATCGAGTGCGGTAAAGTCTTAGTTGCCTCTATTTCAATACAAACGCGCGCATATGAAATACGTTGCTTCGTGTCCGTGGCCTTATCTAAGTACAAGGGAACACCTAAAGCACTGGCAATCCGACTCAAACATTGAGAGTTCCAATGTTTAAGCTAGTTTGACAAGAATTGACTTTTTGATTTATTTTTTTTGGGTAATTAACAAGAGGCATACCCCAGGCCCTACTTTTTGACTTATTTTTTTGACTTATTTTTACTTTTAATTAGCATAAAAGAAAAAGAAAAGGTACAAGAATACAAGGGGCATACCCCAGGCCTTACAAGCACCACCAAGAACAAAACCAAAAACATTAAAAAGGTTTTTGGCTAAACCATAACCAACCAGCAAAAAAAAACTAAACCACAGTTGACAAACAACCGAGAGACAAATAAGAGAAAGTTACTGTTGCCACCCCATAATTGTGAGCAATAATGGGGGAGGAAATAACGCCATCCATATACAGAAGCAAGGAAAAAGAGCCAACCACTTGTAAAACAAGTGAAATGCCTATACAAATAAACCATGTAGCAGGCCCAAAATAAACCAACAGAACAAGCGATGTACAATCAAACCCCAAAAAACCGCAACAACAAATCCAACCATCAAACTCTGAACAAAACCAAGAGATCTAAGGTGTTACAACCTGTTGAAAGCCAAAGCCTAGATCCTGTGCGATAGACAAGCAGAGATGAAAAACCGGCCCCATTAAAGCCAGACCAACAGCACCCGAATAAAAAGAAAAAAGCAGGAGCCGAACACACACACCCCAAAACTTTTTGACTTATTTATTGTGTAGAGACTTTAAATAATGATTTATTTGCTTTTGTTGACCTATATTATTATATTATTATGTATATTACTTGTATAAAAACTCTTAGGTCATAATAATACTTAATTTATACAACTTTTTCTCATTTTTAAGCTTAAAAATGCAAGAAATAATTTTTTTTTGAGTAATTAATTGTAACATAAAAGAAAAGAAAAAAAAATTACATGTTTACAAGGAGCATACCCCAGGTAATAGCGGGGGAAACTAGCTAAAAAAAACATAGCCCGGGCACAACCCACACGGATAGGACGCATCGTAAAACAAACAAAACCTAACCAGCCCGATTCGTGCCATCACACCAAATACTCACACACCTCAAAAGCCTTGTCAACGATCCGCAACATTGTCAAGCAGGCACCCAAACCCCACAAGCTCAGGAATGCAATGAAAGCTGGATCTCAACACGGGAGAACCTAAGCTCAAAAAACCATCGAGCCCATCTTCGTACCATAGCGAGTGAGGAATCAAAACCTCGCAAACAATACGAAGATCTGATAACAAACACCATTGATGACCAAAAAGAAAACCAGCATAATCTGACAGCAAAGGAGCCAAACGCAGGGTCTGACCATCATCGCGGGTCCCATTTTTTTACAAAACAAGCGACTAACTTTCCTTCAACAAAATCTCAAGAACAGTGGTATGAACCCACTCACTTGTGCACCTATATGTAGTCTACACGAGGAAGGCCCATTGAGTATTTTTGTGTAATCTTAAGAACAAGGGTATTTTTGTCATTTTTAGTGTTATTTTTTCTTCTGTTATTTAATTGTATATAAATATCTAATTTTGGATGCTCATGTGTCAAAATTCAAGTTTTTAAGATTTTTTGCTGTACTATGGGCAAAATGGTCATTTTACCCAAATTATGAGAATTTTTTATTTTTAATTTTATATTTTATGTTATTTACTTAATTTAGGCTGTCCCGAGACTTCTCTGAGTATTTAAGCTTCTCTTATGAGGATTTAGCCTCTTTAGGGTTTTTTAGGTTAAATTAGGATTTCGGGTTAATTAGGGTTTCTCTTATTCATGCAGCGACCTAAGATTTCGTTGTCTATCTGTCGCTAATACTAGGGTTCGAGCCAGATTGTTACAATCTACCCCTTTAAAATAAATTTTGTTCTCAAAATTTCATATCGTACCTCAATCTGCGAACAACTGGGGATGACTTGTCCTCATAGCTTCTTCCCGCTCCCATGTCGATTCTTCAATCCCGTTGTACTTCCAAAGAACTCAAACGAGCAGAATAATTTTGCCTCTAAGAATCTTGTCTCATTGATCGATAATCCTTACCGGTTGTTCTTCGAATGAGATATCTTCATCACCATGGAGTTTTTTCCAGTCCAGAATATGGGTAGGACCTGGTTCATACTTCCTCAGCATTAACACATGGAAAACATTATGAACATTGGCAAGTTGCGGTGGTAGAGCCAAACGATATGCCACTTCCCTAACCTTGGCCAGAACCTCAAACAACCCGATGTATCTTGGGGCTAGCTTCCCTTTTTGGCCAAAGTGTATCACCCCTCTTCATGGTTGAATCTTCAAGAATACATGATCTCTTATTTCAAATCGTAGCGGTCTTCATCGTTGATCTGCATAACTCTTTTGTCGGCTCTGTGCGGTGGCTATTCGTTGCTAAATGAGTCAGATCTTTTCGGTGGTCTCTTGTACTAGGTCTAGTCCAAGAAGTGCATTTTCTCCTGCTTCAATCCAACAAATCCAAGAAGGGCTTCATATGGCAGCAAGTCAATGCTGGATTGATAGTTATTGTTGTAAGCAAACTCAACCAACGGTAAGTGTTTCTCCCAATGTCTTTTAAAGTTCATGACGCAAGCTCGAAGCATGTCTTCCAGTATCTGAATTATACGTTCAGATTGCCCGTCAGTCTGCGAATGAAAGGCAGTGCAGAAGTAAAGCTCCATTCCTAAAGCGGTTTGCAAACTTTGCAAGAATCGTGAGGTAAAACATGGATCTTGATCTGACACGATAGACAATGAAATCCCATGAAGACGTACGATTTTTCGAATGTACTTCTAGCTCAGGGTTTCCAACTTTTCAGAAGCTGGTAGGAAATGTGCTTATTTGGTGAGGCGATCTACGATTATCCAGATTGAGTCATGTCCTGGTGATGACCTTAGTAGTCTAGAGACAAAGTCCATAGTAACGTGGTTCCACTTCCACTGAGGTATCTCTAGGGGTTGGAGGGTTCCTCCTAGTCTTTGGTGCTCGGCTTTCACTTGCTGACAGGTAAGGCATTTGGCTACGAAACTTGCTATATCCTTCTTTATGCCATCCCACCAATAGTGCCTCTTCAGATCATGATACATCTTTGTCTCTCCGGGGTAGACAACAAAAAGTGACTGGTGGTGCTCCTTCAGGATGTCTCCCCTCAAATTCTCGACATTTGGGACGAAAAGTCGTTCTAGGTATGTCAACTGCCCATGTTTGTTGACTATCCATCCTGGTTTTGATTCCTCCGCAATCAGATGCCTTCGAATAAATTCGGACTCCTGGTCATACCTTTGGGCTTCCACAATCTGCTGATAGAGATTCGTTGTTGCTACTGTTAGGCAAAAACAATTTCCATTCTCCGATTCTAATGGTTGGAGTTGGAATTCGTTGAGCATCCCTATCATGTTCCATTCTCTTGATCCTATACAAGCCATCGCGCTTCTCGTCTTCTAGCTAAGGGCGTCGGCCACAATGTTAGCCTTGCCCGGGTGATAGGCTAGTGTAAACTAATAGTCCTCTAAATACTCCATCCAGCGGCGTTGTCTCATATTAAAATCCTTTTGGGTGAACAGATATTTCAAACTTTTGTGATCGGTTAAAAGCTCAAACCGTTCTCCGTATAGATAATGTCTCCATAACTTTAGTGCGAACACCACTGTTGCAAGCTCCAAGTCGTGGGTAGGATAATTTTGCTCATGAGATTTTAATTGTCTTGATCCGTAAGCTACTACCTTACCGCTTTGCATTAGTACACATCCTAGACCATCCTTTGACACATCACAATACACCGTATACCCAACTTCTTGTTCAGGTATGATTAGAATTAGGGCAGTGGTCAATCTCCTCTTGAGCTCTTGAAAGGCCATTTCACACTTATCACTCCACTCAAACTTCACCCCTTTCTGGTTAATCTAGTCATTGGGAGTGCCAATTTTGAAAAATCTTGGATAAATCTTCGATAATATCCCGCTAGCCAAAGAAAACTACGAACTTCAAAAATATTTCGAGGTGGCTTCCACTCCAAAACAGCTTCTACCTTGGCAGGGTCTATAGCTATTCCTTCCTTAGACACCACGTGTCCTAGAAATTTCACTTCGCGTAATCAGAATTCACACTTGATTGCCTTAGCAAAGAGTTGTGAATCTCTTAACTTCTGCAAGATAATTCTTAGATGTTGTTCATGTTCTTCCTCAGATCTAGAGTATACTAGGATGTCATCTATGAAGACTATGTTAGGGTTGGTATACTAAAAATCATGTTTTAGTATTTAATTTTATTTTAATAAAAGTAATTTCCCATTTTATGATAATCTTTTTGAGCAATGTATGTGCATCATTTTTTTAAATGTTATGCATGGATATCCGATATTCTGTATAGTATTTAATCTGGTGTGTAGAGTACGGCTTGCACACAGAAGATCAGATTTTAGGT